>LVCA01019982.1:45928-57584 GCA_004801955.1 Calotropis procera
CGTTATCTCCTGTTTTCGTAACTCAGTACAATATTTTCATCATAAAACTTTAATTCAAGACATCTAAATAAAGAGTGTTACCCTAATTTAAAATTATAATCTTGCACTCATTATGATAATTAAAAAATTGATATGCAAACAAAAATTATATATGTTTTTAGAATAATTGGTGAATTTAGTTCTAAATAAATTTATTTTTAACAAGTTCAGTTTCAAAATATTTTGTTTTAACTTTTAAAGTACCAAACTTTTTTATTAAAGAAAAATAAGATCCTTTTTGGCAGATTCCGTCAAAAAACCTAAAAAATTAATCTTTTTTATTGTTTAGTTAATTAAAAAAAAGATAAAAATGTCATTATAATAATAAAAAAAAAAAGATGAAACGACGAACGATAGAAGAAATAAGAAAGAGAGATTTGAAAAAATTCAAAATCATAAATTTGTAATTCTTAAAATTACAGAAAAAATTATCATTACATGTGAACATCTAGTCTCATACTCTATCGGCTTTGATTGGGAAATTTTCCCACCGGAAAAGATTTGACTGATGATGAGAAACTTTGCTGATGTGGACAAGAAGCTTTCCAAATGTCCTGCTGATATGGCAGGGATTTGTACCTGCAAAAAGTCAAATAGAAGGAGTGGTCCTCCAATGCTTAAGTTAGTAATTTGTATAAAGGAATGTAAAATATAAAATATGAGAAAATAAGATGAGATCCAAATGATGCCAAAAGATTCCCCCCTTTAACATTTACCTCCACATTTATAAGGACTTATTTTATCTTAACCGTGTTAATTTGCACCGTAATTTTACTGTGTTTGATGAGTCATATCTACACTTGTTGTTTATTTATAATCATATTGACATTTGTCACAGACCATTGATTATTAATTCAGTCTTAAATGATAACTATTATTGACCGCTAAATATTGACTCAATCCAATAATAAAATTCCTAATGGCTGATATTGTTGCTTTCCCATTTACACATGTCTTTTTATTATCACACCACTTAGGTTAATCTAAACCATTGGGTTCATTACCTGCACTTCACTTGGCGAAGTGCAATAACTTCATGTGGAGAATGTCGGCAAAATCGAACTCGATGCCACGTGCTCTGTTGACTTTGACCAAAATTTATTTTCCTTTTAGTGGCCCCTAGATCGAACAAATTTCTAATTTGCTTCAATCTGATTGTTTCTCTTATTTGAAAATTTGAACTTCAGATTTTCTTTTGAAACTTTGGTGCTTTGCACTTTTAATATTCACTTAATGTAGACACCAAGGCAATAATAACAAATTTAATTCAAATTGTGCTGCTCCATTTTCCAAAAAATATTTAAATTTGTCATCATTATAACACCTCTTGAGTATCCTAAGACGAGATTTCACATGAATCGAATGGATTTCTTGATAGAGGGGAAAATTCCAACACAAGCCTTATTTCTTCTATAAATAAGCCGTTTTTTTCAAACATTTCCCTTTTCCTTCTTTATCGCATTCATCTTTTAGCAGTTCAACTGCTTGGGCATTCTTGTGCAAACTTTATCCTGCTACTGCATTCGTTTTCTGTTGTTATCCTCTCCATCTTCTTTGTTTTTTCTGTGATTCTTCTTCCCTACTCTTAGTTTTCCATCGCTCTTTAAACTGTTGCTGATTTTGCTATTTGTGGCTAAGGTATTTTGGTTTTATTTGTATTTTTGGGTTTTTCTGGGTTTTCTTCCTTCTTTATTTTCTTAAGAAATGGGTAGAAAACATATGGCTAAGAAAGTTTTTTGGAAATTGAGTGACCCTGATTTGGTTTTGTTTGAAAATAGAAAGAATAATTGGAAAATCGTGAAAAACTTTCGATATGTTATTCGATTTAGGAACGGATTTTGAACATTGGAAATCGTTGAGGTTAGAGGACATCAGAGAGTGTATAATAGTAATTTACAGAAACCCTTAGAATCTAGGATGATTGATATTGATGATGACCTTGCCATTCATCAAATCTTGAATAACTTACTGAGACACAATTTCTCTCAAGTGCCCATGTTGAACTCCTAGTCTCTAATCCCCAATGTAGTTGAAGTTGAGTCTAGTGACTCCTTTACTTCGATGAGCTTAGGTGATGATGACTATGACCACTCAAGCGAGGAAAGTGTAGGAAACGAAGTAGATACTGAAAACCCTTCCACTTCGACCAGACCTTCCTCTTCAAGCCAAATTGCTACCACAGTTGCCTTGACTCGGTTCACTCTGATTGATCCCACTCTAGATCCTTCCGTTCTTGTAGCCATTCCTGTGGCCATTCCCACTTCGACTTCGATTCTGAAAACCACATTTGCTGGAGTAAGAGCCACAGGTTTGAGTACCAAAGACTTACAAAAATCGAACCCAAGTGACCCCTTTAAGAAAAATAAAAAATGGCTCGATGGCGATTTTACTTTGAAAAATAACATCATTAACCCCAACAATCCAATTTTCAATCGTAGATTTAAATAAAGAACAATTTAACATCTTCTATATGCCCTCAGTCATTGCGATGTCTGACTCTTTCGTCCCCATCCTAATTGACCACTTCCTGTGTGGGCTTAGCCTCCCACTAGACCCCACATTTTGTGATCTACTAAATTTAATCGGCTCTCAACCAGCACATATCCATCCAAATGGAGTCCGATATTTTATGTCCTTGGTAGTTCTTTGTAGGAGGGTCAGGGTAGAAATTTCGTAGAAAATTCTTAGCACATACTTCGAGATTCTTAGGATGAACAATTTGACTTTCTCTCTTACCCCGTCCTGGAGTGGTAACCCTTTTCAACCCACCTCCAAATAAAATGGGCTTACGAAGGGAAAGGTGGGTTTGCGTGGAATCCAACACTAGATTTCCATTACAACCTTCTATAAAAAACCTTGAAGCATGGAAACCTGTCCCCAAGAGGAATCCTGGTTACTACGAATCCAATTTGAAATTTTTAGACTTCGTTAAGAGCGAACTGGGTGATGACCCTTATACCCAAATCAAGGTCTTCTCAACCAGCGAACTTCTTAGCAATGAAAGAAGGACCTGCTGTGGGATAGGTGCGGTTTCAGCTGATGCTTGACGACGATTGCTTAGTCTAGAGGATAAAATGGACTACAGAATGTGGAAAATCCACCATGGGAAAGTTTTCATGAAGGAGTGCCGAATTTGCAATACTCCATCTAGCGTTGGATGTCCCACTTCGGGTAGAAGCTTTTAACAATCTTGATTGCAAATATTTTATTTTACTCCGATATTAAAATTTTTTTTTTCAGATGTCAAGCTTCTCCGCACACTACCGAGCTTAGAAAGCTGCCAGAGAACAAGCTCTAAAATCTGTTGCTCCGAATCTAGCCCAAGGCGGTTGAAAAATCTTCGTTCAACGTAGTAGTTATGGAGACCTCTTCAGCTGGTATGGGCACTCCACCTCCTGCTCTGGTGGCTCATCCTGATCAGCCCAAACTGAAATTGTCCCGAAAGAATAAAGCTGAGAAGGGAAAGGAAAAATACTCCGGGGCGGATAAAAGTCGAAGTAAAAGGAGTAGGGAGGAATTTGGCGAAGCTTCTCGTAACAAGGTTTAAACGTCAACTCCGACGGATCCTCCAAGTTCGACTGTTCCTTTGTTGACATCAATAGGAGCCCCTTCTACTGAAACTAGCCACAAGACTTCAACTCCGAAGGTCTCATGGCTCGAAAAAGGATTTCAACTCCCTGAGATTGTGCTAGGCTACGACGATCTGGCCAAAGAAATTCAAAGCTCTACACCGGTTTTGAAAAATTTGTGCTTTTCAGACATGAAGACAGCGTGGTTTTTGGGTACCAGTTTCCTCACCTAGTGTATGGACTCCGGCAAGTTAAACATTGCTAGGGAGACTAGGACTATATTTGATGACACCGTCGGGATGTTAGGTGCTCATCTTGGTCAGGTAAAAAAATTTTTTTTTCTCTTTTCTTCTTTCTTTTCTCTTTTTTTTTTTTAAAAAAAATATTTTGAAGTATTTTCACTTCGATGTTAATCCTTAAATTTTCTTTGTTTTCTTCGCAGATGGTGGCCTATGCCATGCACCTCGGTCGCATGGCATCCTCAGCAAATGCTTCAAAGAAGGTAGCCATTGGCCTAGAGAAGAAGAATGCTAAGCTTGAGAGCAAACTCCTCTCTAACAAGGTAGCCCTTGATTCCACTGAATTGAAGAAGAAGAAAGCCGAAGAGAAGGCTGAGGCGGGGTAAAAAGGAGAATGAAGATCTTGCGGCGAAGGTGAAGGTGGCTGAAGATAAATTAAAGAAAGTTGAGGCCGAGTTGAATGCCCTTGAGAAGAAATCTGCTGAAGCCGATACACAACAAGCTGCCAAGTATAAGAAAGCTACAAACGAAATTGAGTACTACCGTTCTCCACAATATACTAGTAAAGTGGTTGACCTATTCCGCCAATCACCGGAGTACTCGACTGATCTTTATGACCGGGCCAGTTCTATCAATTTATCCAAAATAAACTTAAAATGTGCAAAGTCATCGAAGGACCCTACGCCGACTTCGAGTTTAGAAAAGGCTGTGAATTCGTTCCATTCACTCTAGAAGAGTTGCAAGAAATCGAAATTGTTGACAAAGAAGAAGGATGAACTTGGAGTCATCCTCCAGTGATGAAACCCAACTTCTTTGATCTGGTCCTTCAATTTGGTCAAATAGGGATGATTGAGGATCTGGCAAGTATGAGTCAACCGGCTTCAATTGACATACCCTCTATTCCGACGAGGTTAATCCTTCCCAACAAGAGGATCAAGTTGCTTAGGAATTTTTTTTTTTTTCTGTAATAGCGTAGGAATTTCCTTTGAATGACAAAATGATTATTTTTGCAAAGTCTTTTTACTTCGTTTCTTTACTTTGCCTAAACATCAATCATTTTTTATTTAAATTTTAAATTACTTGATCTCTTTACTAAGAAAGATAAATTCGAGATTTTTAACCAAACTTCGAAGTAAACAATCAAAATAATTCATATTAACATATCTTGAAGTACTTCAGACTTGGTAGAATTAATGAAACTTAAGCATTTCAATATTACATATAATACTTTTTTAAATGATCGGAGGGCCAAGGATTGAGAAGTAGATTGCCCTCTTCATTTTGAAGTTGGTACGTCCCAGGTGTTACTTCATTGTGTATTTTATATGGTCCTTCCCAATTGGGTGTGAGTTTGTTGGCCTCAAAAGCTCTCGAAGTCACGTCAATTTTCCTAAGGACCCAGTCTCCGACAGCTAGTGGCCTTTTTGAGACTTTGTTGTCGTGAAAAAGTTTGGTCTTTTCTTTGTAAACTTCCATTTTCACTCGAGCAACTTTACGCTTTTCATCCAAATAATCCAAATCTGGTAACCTTGCCAAATTATTATCCTCCATATTGTAAGCCAGCACTTTGTGAGTGGGAAGTGCGAGTTCGGCTGGTGCTACAACCTTGGACCGATACACAAGTGCAAAGGGAGTTTCTCTAGTGTGCCCTTGAGTCGAAGTGCGCACTGACCATAGAATGGAGTGCAACTCATCCACCCACTTTTTGGAATAGCCTTCTAAATTCTTTTTCAAAGCTTTCAGAATTAACTTGTTAGCAGCTTCTGCCTGTCCATTGCCTTGCGGATATGCAACAAAAGATTTCCAGTGTCGTATATGTAAGCGGTTGCATTCATTTGTAAATTTTTTGGAAAATTGGGTACCATGATCTGTAACAATTGCCCGAGGTACTCCTAATCAATAAAGAACAGAATCAGGAAGGAAATTGAATACATTTTCTTCCGTTGGGTGTACCATTGACTTAGCTTCAATCCATTTTGAAAAATAATCAACTGCCACCACTAGGTATTCAAATCGGCCTTTTGATTTAGGAAATCTACCTATTAAATCCATGCCCCACATATCAAATGGCCAAGTTGGGACAATTGGTGTTTGTTGAATAGATGGCAACCTCGAGATATCCCCAAAATTTGGCAACTTTTACACTTTTTCATTAAATCTAGTGCATCTCGCTGCAGTGTGGGCCAATAATAGCCTTGATGAATTATTCGGTCAGCAAGTGCTCTAGCTCCCGGATGTTCTCCACATACTTCCTCATGGATTTCTTCCAGAATTGGTTTAATCATGTCAGGAGGGATGCAGTGAAGTAAAAGTTTTGAAAATGACCTTCGATACAAAATTCCTTCATGCACCGTACACTGCACACTTTGCTTTCGAATCTGCTTGGCCTCTTCCGAGTTTTCAAGTAAGACATCATGTTCAATAAAGTCTCTAATTTTATCAGCCTAAGTTTTCTTTGTGAGTTCATTATTCATAACTAAACTTAGGCTTTCTATGGCGGGGCAAGTTTGCACCTTGATTTGGATCATAAGATCATTTGGCACATCGCCAGATGCAATTTGCGATAAATGATCAGCTTCCATATTGTGTTGGCGATCAATCTTCTCCAACTAGAAATAGGCGAAGTGATTTTTATATCGAAGTGCCTATTCTGCATATTTTTTCAAGTTTTCGGAATTTACAACATACTCCTCATTCACCCGTCGAACGACTACTTGGGAATCGCTAAAAACATTAAGGCATTGCAGTCCAACTTTTTCTGCCCATATAAGTCCATGTAACAATGCCTCATACTCAGCTTGATTATTTGATAATGAGAATTCAAGCCTTATACACCGTCCTTCCAAAATTGCTCACTTGGTGATTTCAAGATGATCCCCAATCTGGATCCTTTCTGATTTACAACACCGTCTATCATCATGATCTAATACTTCGGTGCCTTCTGCAAAGTAGATTCTTGATATGACACTATTGCTAGCCCTTCATCTTCTATGAATGAAGTTTCAGCCAGAAAGTTAGCCAATGCTTGAGCCTTTATTGTTGTGTGAGGTTTAAAGGAAATATCATATCCGCACAGTTCAATTGACCATTTTAACATTCTCCTGGATTGATCCATTTTGTGATATATTTGTTTAAGTGGTGCATTTGTGTAGACTACAATTGGATGTACCAAAAAATAAATATGCAATTTACGGGCAGTGACAACAAGAGAGTAAGCTAACTTTTCTATATTCGGGTACCTAGACTCAGGCTCATTTAAAACTTTGCTACCGTAATACACTGAAAGTTGCTTATTGTCAACCTCCCGAAGTAATATCAAGGCAACGACCAAGTTACAAATGGCTAGGTAAACAAAGCTTTTCACCAATTTCTGGCGAACTAAGCAAAGGTGGATTTTGTAAGTATTATTTCAGCCTTTTCCATTCTCTCTTGCATTCTTCGATCCACACAAATGACATTGTCGATTGTTTCAAAATTCTAAAAAAATGGCAAACATTGTTCAACAGATTTTGAAATAAATCTCCCTAGTGCTGCTACACATCCGTTGAGCCTTTGGACATCTTTGATGCATAGAGGTTCAACCATGTTCATGAAGGTAGATATTTTCTCAGGGTTCGCCTCGATTCCTCTCTTCATCATCATATAACCAAGGAATTTGTCAGAATGTACACCAAAGGTGCACTTTGTCGGATTTAACTTCAACTGATGCTTAGTCAAAGTTTGGAAAGTTTCTTCTAGATCTTTGACATGTGACTTTCCTTTCAAAGTCTTGACAACCATATCATCTACATAGACTTCCATATTCCTCCCTATTTGTTTTTGAAAAACCTTGTCCATCATCTGTTGATAGGTGGCTCCCGCGTTCTTTAAACCGAACGGCATGACCACATAACAAAAAATCTTCCTAGTTGCCTAGAATGATGTATGAACTTGATCCTCCTTCTTCATCCAGTTTGATGATATTCGAAAAAAGCATCTAAGAAGCTGAGTGTCCCATATCCTAAAGTTGAATCCACCAATTTGCTGATTTTCAAAAGTGGATAGCAATCCTTTAGGCATGCTTTATTCAAGTCGGTGAAATTTACATACATATGCCACTTCCCGTTAGCATTTTTCACCATGACAACGTTTGCCAACCACGTGGGACAATCAACATTCCGAGTGAACTTTGCTTGAAGTAATTTCTGTACTTTGCTCTTTATTGCTTCCTCCTTCTCATCTTTAAAATGTCTCAACTTTTGTTGAACTAGCATGAAGGTGGGTTAATGTTGAGTTTATGCTCTGCAATTTGAGGATTGACCCCAACCATATCTGAGGTGCACCAAGCGAAGTTCTCTTTATGTTGAACAAGAAATTCCTTCAACTCTGTTGTTGCTTCATCAGTTAAACCTTGACCAATTTTGATTTTCTGGTCGGGGTAGTTATGATTGATAATTACTTCTTCCTATTCTTGCTTCCTAGGAGTTGAAACTTCTTCATTTATCATTGAAATTTTGATAGATGCTCCTTCGTTTGACTCTATTGCTAACTTCTTCTTCTTCATCAGGTAATCTATTATATTTTTCGGGTTTAAGATTACCGTGGCTATCCCTACTTCGGTTGGAAATTTAACCTGTTGGTATGGAACAAAGATTACCATATCAAATACCGCTTGACCCGGAGTACCTAGAATTGCATTATAAACAAATTGAATGTCTACCACATAAAATTGAATTTCTCCCGTCCTCGTGGTGGAACTAGCACCAAGTGTAACATTCAACATTATAACCCCTTTTGTGTCCACTTTACGAGTAGTGAAACCTTCCAACCTCATTGGAGTTGGGGTCAACATCTGATCTCCAAGTCCCATTTCCTTGAAATAGTGATAATACAGAATGTTAGGGGATTCTCAGAATCAGCAGGGACTCGGCATATAATGCACTTCTAAAAATTTGGTTGAGTCATTGCTATGTCAAGAATTATGAGGTTGGACTTCTTCCCCACAGTTTGTGCCAACTCCGCTCGGGAAAAAGAAATAATGTCCTCTTGCTCGAGACCCTTTGGCGGAGTGAACTCCTCCTTTAACATATGAATTTGTCTTTTCAACTGGAGAAGTGATGACTCTTCGCCCAAAATCACATTTATGACCTTTTCTTTCCCTTTTGAAGTTGAAGCTTGTTGTGGGCTATCTTGCATGTATTCTTTTAATAAACCTTTCCTCTTCAGTGCTTCAATCACCTTTTTAAGCTGCACACAGTACTCCGTATCATGACCATGATTTTTATGAAAATCACAGTATCTACTTCGATCTTGATATTTCTCTGTATTCGGATTCATTAGAAGTGGACCTTGAACTCCAAATTTTTCTTTTAACATTGCCACAATGTCTTCTATTAGAATGTTTAAGCTAAACGGCTTCTTCATTTTCCTTGTTCTATTTTTCCCCCTCAAATTTGGGTTTCTCCGATTATTAGGAGTGAAATTCGTCCTTGATCTATCGGTGTCATTCTTCTGAATTCCTGTATGTGAGTCAAATTTAGGCTTTACACTCTTATTGACGTCGATCACAACTTTTGCCATATTAACTTTCCTATCTGACTGCTCAATTGGCAAAGCCACGTACTTTACTGTTTTGAACATTTCGCCTATGGTTTGTGGGTGGCGAAGTCTAAATTCGGTCTCCAAGGCATGAGACCGCAATCCACCCTTAAAACACGTGATCACAGTGTCCTGGCTTAGTCCTTCTATTTCATCATAAATCTTCTTGAATCTCTTTAAATAGTCCAAGAGAGGCTCATCCTCCCTTTGTTTCACATTTGTCAAATCTTCCCCTCGTTTTTTGTATTTCTCCAGCAGACCTGAATTTATTCAAAAACATTTTCTCTATGTACACCATGAATCTATGGTATTAGACTTCAAAGAAGTAAGCCACGTCAAGGCTTTCTCTAATGTACTCGAAAAAGCCTTACACAAGACAGCTCCGTCAATCGTCACAAGTCCCATGGCCGACTTATACCTACATATATGTTCTTGAGGTTTAGTTTTGCCTGTATAGAGGACAAATTGCGGGAGCTTCAAGTTTGTGTTAGGTAATACATCATGTATCCATTTAACAAATGGCCCCATTTGAAAGGCCTTTCTAATTTTGTGTGCTCTTTCAGGTGATGCTCTTCGATGTGACATCCTTGTATCTCACCATTTGAGCCCGATGAGGAGGTGTAACTCTTGTATGTTCTCTATCTGCTAATCCTGGTGAACGTCTAGTGTGGGCTCGATGAGAGTGAGACCATGCCCTATCATGAGACTTCTAGCGGGAACTCGTGATGTTTCACTATGAACACGGTAGGATGTTGGGTTGATATTCATGACATTCGGTCCTACCCTTGACGGTATATGAGACGGTGGTGGTTGATACCTGGGCATACTTTGAGCTTGCGTCGGTACATGTTGTGAAGCATGCTCTCTAGTTGGCGGTTGCTCGGGTGGAAAACTCATAGGGGCAGAGTTTCTCCAATTGTCGCGGCTTCTTGTTGTAATCTACACCAGTCATCAAGCAACTGTTGACGCTTTTGTAGCCTTTCAATTTTGGCTTGTAGTCTTTGGACCTCTTCAGGCATTGCCTGTTCATGAGTACGTCGTTGATTGAGTACATCACGTAGGTCTGTTGCAGCTGTAGGGGCTCTTGCTGTAGATGTAGCTCTAGAAACTCCCTCACTTGCAAAATGACGTGTTCTTTGACTTACCATTATGATAATAAATATCTTATTTTCACTTGTTTCCCAATAACAGAACCAAATTGATCGGGAAATTTTTCACCAGGAAAGATTTAACTGATGATGAGGAACTTTACTGATGTGGACAAGAAGCTTTCCAAATGTCCTGCTGATATGGAAGGGATTTGTACTTGCAGAAAGTCAAATAGTAGGAGTGGTCTTCTGATTTGACCCTCCGATGCTTAAGTTAGTAATTTGTGTATTGGAATGTAAAATATAAAATATGAGAAAATAAGATGAGATCCAGATGATGCCAAAAGATCCCTCCTTTAACATTTACCTCCACATTTATAAGGACTTGTTTTACCTTAAATGTGTTAATTTGCACCGTAATTTTACCGTGTTTGATGAGTCATATGTACACTTGCCGTTTATTTATAATCGTATTGACATTTGTCATAGACCATTGATTATTAATTCGGTCTTAAATGACAACTATCATTGATCGCTAAATGTTGACTTGGTCCAATAATAAAATTCCAAATGGCTGATATTGTTGCTTTCCCATTTACATGTGTCTTTTTATTATCACACCGCTTGGTTAATCCAAACCATTGGGTTCATTACCTACACTTCGCTTGGCGAAGTGCAATATCATCATGTGGAGAATGTTAGCGAAGTTTTACTCGATGCCACGTGCTCTGTTGACTTTGACCAAAATTCATTTTCCTTTCAGGATTTTTATATAATTTCTTTATTTCTAAAATGAGTCTTCAGGGCAAGCTTGACCATACACAGGAAATCAACATCTATCTTGCCATTTCTATCATTGATTACTTGGGCAGCAATAAATATAATCTCCAAAAATGTGTTCTGATATGATTTCCAGTTTGGAAGTTCTTGAAGGCAATTGGGGAGTAAAGAATACAGTTCTTCTTGGACGATATCTTCATGATTAGTACGTATTACCTTTCACATAGGTTTCCTTGACATTCGTAACTAATATTTAGACCATACAATTATTTCAGAATTTGATCCTTAATACACATTAAAAAATTAATATTGCCAATTGATTAGAAATAAAAAATTATAGCATCACGAGCAATATATATATATA
>LVCA01019983.1:106510-121150 GCA_004801955.1 Calotropis procera
TTCTGATAGATCTCACTGGCAAAGAAAGGTGGCAGCCTTTTGCTACATCTTCCATAAAGTTACTCTCTAAATTCTTAACTGAAGGGACTTTATATGTTGAAGGACTTCTTGATACATCATCTGTTTTGGCTGCATGTTCTCTTTTATGCTATGGAGAAGGCGATTTGCACATTGTGAGTGTTATTCCTGTAAAGTAATATGTTTGACAGCTTCTCCTCTCTAATACGTTTCAATAAAATTATCTATTTAATATGGTCCCTAACTATAGTGTGTTTTTCGTTTTCCTTACCCGTGAAAGGCATGTTTTGATTTTGTGCGTCTTATTGGAGCAGTCATAGATTATGACATTCTTCCTACTGAGAATCTCATTCAGTCCTTGGCAGTTATTCTGGTTGAATATCCAGATTGCGGTTTACCCGTCAGGTATTTTAATGTTTAACAATTGATTCTCTTGCTTTTCTTTTTTCTAAGGTCATCGTTAGATTTTCTTGCTCTATTTTTGGTTATGTACCTTTTGTTGAAATGGAAACTATGACACTTAAGGGTGTACATTTGGTCATCTACTGGTTATGTGCAAACTCTCCAAATATGTTATTGATATGAAAAAGGTAAATATATGAATTTTCAACCTTTGGAACAGCTTGCATTGCTTTAAGAAAATCTTCATTTTGGGGCTTTTTTTCCTTTACAGAACTGCAGCTTATGATTCATCATTGGGTGCATGCCTTCAGTCATTATATTCTAATTGTTCAGATGATATTGTCAGATCGACAGCTGCAACATTAATAAATATCTTTCCCCAATCATTGCTAGAAGCAAGAAGCCAGGAGCTTAAGGTTTGTTTGATGGTTGCAATTTTCCTTGCTAATTTGCCAGTAATAGTCAGTTTCCTTAAGTGCTTTTCTGTGTTGATTATGACACTTAACCAACTTAAATGTTAGATTTTAAATTATCAATATTTTTCCAGGATGCTTTATGCAATGCGTATGTTAGGATTGCTAAAAGCTGCCCGGTTCATATCTGGAGGCCTGAGTCCCTTATTCATATGCTTTGCTTCTCAAAACAAATTTATAATTTAGTAGATTGCTTTCACATAGCCATATCTAGGCTCGCTCCTCATTTTGTAGGAGAGGGAGTGGCTAATCACTGCAGTATGGGCTTGTTGACTTCAGGGGATGGTGAACATGAGAGCTTAAGAATTGGAGGAAAAAGACCAGCTCTTGAGGTTGAACCTTCCTACAAAAAGCGTCAGAAGTTAGTTGGTGAAGAAAAGGGTTTTGGCATCAGTTGTCAGGATATAAACAAATTTGCATGTGCTGGAGAAAGAGAGTATGCCTGTCATGTATTTAATTCGTTGAATCAATTTGTTGCAGATCTAGTACCTTCTGTTTTGAAGACTAATTCATTGAATCCAGAAGTTGCCTTAACAGCTCTTAGTACCCTCAGCATTGCATTTTGTGAATATCCACACTTAAGTCTCTCGCTCTGCATATCAAGGCAGTTTTCCCGTTGGATTTGTTGGATGTCTGAGCAGGTTGACTTATGTTAGCATGCCTTTATTAGTTTTGGTTAATTCACAGGGTAGTATAGAGAATAACTCTATTACCCTTGCAGGCAAGGAATGAATTACCACTTCCTGTTGACATATCCTTCTTCCTTGAAGCAGTGAACAGATTATTGCTCATTCAAGGTTAGTGATATAGGTTATCCTCCATATGTTGAAGCATTCTTTTGTGATTGTGGTACTTCAATCTAATAATTAGGTTTTGAGGATTTGTTCTTTCCAAGAGGTGGTAATTTAACAATAATTTAACATTGGTAATTAAATTAAAATTAACCATACGCCCACCCCAGTGAACTGCTTTGTGCTGTCTTATTTGTTACAAGTTAGTTAGATATTTGCCTGGTTTGAGTGTTGTTACCCCTATCATCTGTATCTTCTGCTAGGCCAACCCTCAGAGCATAAGCTGTCCATATGCGAGGGTGACTGTTCAGATCTTCTGGATCCAATTCTAAAGCTTCCTTGGGCGAATTCTCCTTGCTCAATTATGCCCCATCCACCATGGAAAGCAAAGTGCCTATCACTCCAGGCACTGTCTAAACTTGGTTCCATTTTACACGCTGGAAATAATCTTAATATTCTTGACTTGAGTCTTAATGATGAAGCAGAAGAGGTTAGAATTGAAGCTGTCAGATCTATGCCACTGATTGTCTTGTGCTCTGGTTTTGGTTTATTGGCACACATGTTCAAGAGGCTAGAGTAAGTCAAGATTTTGTGCTTTATGCATGCATGTGATCCTCTGTAGTGAGAATGCATAATTGATGTCAACCTAGTGCATTCCAAATCTGATAAGTTGTAATCAGTTTATATTTCTCTTCTTGGGCTTTCAATATTTTGATTTCCAGAATGAATGTTTTTATTATTAGTTGAATTTCATAGCAATATGGAATATAATTTGTCACATTGGAATTCATTATTCATATGCAATTGCAAATGTCAAGATTGTCACATATGGCTATACTTCAAGCACTTGCAATTGGAGAACTATCTTTCACAAGAAACCACTGGCTAAGGTCAGGAAGAGCTCTAATCTTTCTTTCTTTTTTTTTTTAAATTTTTTTCATTTTTTCAGAAATTTTCAGCTAGAGAGGAACGTGCAAATTAAGAAAATAATTCCACTCAGTCTTGGTTTCTTGGCATGCCTTTATGGTTCATGTAATGGTGCTGGTACTTCTGAAAGTGAATGCAAATTATTCTTGGTGAAAGAGGGTGGGAAAAAGAAATTCACAGCAGATTATCTATTGCAAGGATTTTGGTGTCCAAAGTGTGACAGGAAAGCTTTACATCCTGGTCGGTTCTGTTCAACAGCATTAGGATCCCTTGGAGCTCCATCTAAACAATTCTTGACTGGTTGTGATTATATCCATCTACAATCCTTATTTTTTGAGCTTCTTTTTGATGATTCATCTGAAGAAGTTCAAGTTGCTTGTGTCAGGATTATTCATCGTGTTCTACTACATGGAACTTCAGATGTCCTGCACAAGACAAGGACTGAATGGGTCAAATGTTTTGATCTAATGCTCCTTCACAAGAAAAAGTCTGTCAGAGAAGCTTTCTGCTCACAGATTAGTTTTTTCCTTAATCAACCTGTTTTTGATTCTCTTTTTTGTGATGGAGAATGTATAGATAAAACCAAAGAACAGATGTTCATGGACAAAATAAAGCATGCTTTGGCCGAAGCTGATGACCCCTTGGTCTTTGAGACTCTATTGGAAGCTGCAGCAGAGATTATGAATGCTGTTGATGTACAAAGTCAACCTTTTTTGTTCTCTCTTATTTTATTAATTGATCAGCTTGACAATCCTCATTTGACTGTGAGGATAACTGCATCAAGTTTGATAAAAAGGTCTTGCTATTTTCATCTTAAAGGAGGATTGAACATTGTACTTTCTAAGGTCTTTCATGTACGAAATGAGTTGTATGATTACCTTTCATTGAGGCTAGCAAGTCGACAAAATATTATTAAAGAATTTGCAACATGTGTTCTTGGTATTGAAACTGAAGTACTTGTTAAGAGGATGATACCTATTGTTCTTCCAAAACTTGTGGTTACTCAGCATGCGAATGATCAAGCAATCATCATCTTACATGAGTTAGCAAAGTCTTTGAACACAGATATGGTGCAACTGATTGTTAACTGGCTGCCTAAAGTGCTTGCTTTTGCTCTTCACCGAGCTGATGAAAGGCAGTTGCTTTCTACTTTACAATTCTACCATGAGCAGACTGGGTCTGACAATCAAGAAATTTTTGCAGCTGCATTACCTACTCTTTTGGATGAACTTGTATGCTTTACAGATGAGGATGATTCTGAAGAGATTAGCAAAAGGTACCACCATTTAGATGAAGGCAATGATTTTCTATAGTTTTTGAAGATTATAATACTAATCACATATTGCAATAAACCCAAGGTCTACTATTTCTTGCTTTTTAGTTGTTTATCAATCCTGTCTGTTCTATGTAGAAGTGGAATTAAAGGTAAGGAGAAGTGTGATTCTGTAAATATATTGAAAATTCATGGAACTAAAGAGTTATTTTCTTGTGTGATCTTGTCTATTTAAATTGATGGAGAGTATTGTCTCTAATATAATGCTTATAGAATTAGGTGATTTTAATTTTTTGCATGGGGTAAGAATTTTTTCAGTTGCACTGTTATTGATTTTCTTTCATGTTAAATAAAGTTAACATGATATGGAAACTTGTCCCATTTCTTCAGGTTAGCTAGGGTACCACAGGTGATAAAAGATGTTGCAAGAATTTTGACTGGAAAAGAAGATCTTCCAGGATTTTTAAGAAATCACTTTGTTGGTCTCCTTAATAGCATTGACAGAAAAATGCTTCATACAGAGGATGTATTACTGCAAAAACAAGCAATTAAACGTATAGAAATGCTTATTAATATGATGGGTCCACACCTTAGTACTTATGTACCAAAACTTATGGTTCTTCTCATGCATGCAATCAACAAGGAGTATCTCCAGGGTGATGGTCTATCTGTCCTGCACATTTTTGTGAAACAGCTGACTGAGGTATCCCCTTCCAGCATCAAGCATGTTGTCTCTCAAGTATTTGCTGCTCTTGTACCATTCTTGGAAAGAGGGAAAGAGAATTCCTCTTTGCATTTTGATAAAGTTGTGGAGATCTTGGAAGAAATTGTGCTTCAAAATGCATTTATTTTAAGGCAGCATATGCATGAGTTTCCTCCACTACCCAGCATTTCAGCCTTATCAGAGTTGAATAAAGTAATACAAGAAGCACGTGGGTTGATGACTTTGAAGGAGCAACTTCAAGATGTTGCAGATGGGTTGAATCATGAAAATTTGAATGTTAGGTATATGGTAGCATCTGAACTCAGCAAACTACTGAGTTTAAGAAGGAAGGATGTTGTAACTTTCGCTATTAAGGAAGGTGATCAGAACATGGATGTAATAAGCTCATTGATTTTGTCACTGCTAAGAGGTTGTGCAGAAGAATCAAGAACTGCAGTTGGACAGCGGTTGAAACTGATCTGTGCTGACTGCTTGGGAGAACTTGGTGCAGTTGATCCAGCCAAAGTAAAGAGTGCTTCAACTAAGCGTTTTAAAATTGCATGTTCTGATGACGACTTAATATTTGAATTGATCCATAAGCATTTGGCAAGGGCTTTTAGAGCTGCACCTAACACCATCATCCAAGATTCAGCTGCATTGGCCATACAGGAGCTTTTAAAAATTGCAGGATGTCAGGCTTCACTTGATGAAAATGTTGTTGCTTCTATTTCAGAGATGAAAGGTAGAGATGCAAAAAAGTCCTCAGCATCTGTGATTGAGACAGGTACATCCTGTGCAGTGAATGATCGGGGTCAGAAATTGTGGGATCGTTTCTCTGATTATATTAAAGAGATAATAGCCCCTTGCTTAACCTCAAGATTTCAGCTACCAAATGTCTCAGATTCTGCTTCTTCTGGTCCTATCTATCGATCTTCAATGTCTTTCAGGAGATGGATATTTGGTTGGATAAGGAAATTAACTGCACATGCAACTGGTTCTCGGGCAAATATATTTAATGCCTGTAGAGCAATTGCACGTCATGATATGCAAACAGCAACATATCTTCTTCCCTATTTGGTCCTAAATGCAGTTTGCCACGGTACTGAAGAAGCACGTCAAGGCATAACGCAGGAAATTCTGTCCGTCCTTGATGCAGCAGCTTCAGAGTCTAGTGCTACTTCTGTTTATGGTATTACTCCTGGACAATACGAAGTATGCATTCAAGTTTTGTTTACTTTGCTTGATAATCTTGGACAATGGTGTGATGATGTGGAACAAGATCTTGCCCTTTCCCAGTCTCTTCTGCCATCTAATTCCAAGCAACGAGGTTCCAAGTTAAAGGATGGTAGTACGAACGGATCACAGGATACCGACCACATACTTATGCAGTGTAAACACGTCTGGGAGCTGCTGTCTGCAATTCCCAAAGTGACTCTGGCTAGAGCCTCTTTCAGGTGTCAAGCTTATGCAAGGGCTTTGTTGTATTTTGAATCTCATGTGCGTGAAAAATCTGGATCTTTCAACCCAGCTGCTGAAAGAAGCGGCATCTTTGAGGATGAAGATATTTCATTTTTAATGGAAATCTATAGCAATTTGGACGAACCAGATGGATTAACTGGTTTGGCTTGTTTACGAAAATCAAAGAGCTTACAAGACCAGCTCTTGATAAATAAAAAATCAGGAAACTGGGCAGAAGTTTTGACTTCTTGTGAACAGGCTTTGCAAATGGAACCTGCATCTGTTCAACGTCATTCAGACGCCCTTAATTGTTTACTAAATATGTGTCACTTGCAGGCCATGGTCACTCACGTCGATGGTTTGATTTCTAGAATTCCACGGTACAAGAAAACATGGTGTATGCAAGGTGTTCAGGCTGCCTGGAGACTTGGCAGGTGGGATTTAATGGATGAATACCTCAGTGGTGCTGATGAAGAAGGTTTACTTTGCAGCAGCTCTGAGAGTAATGCTCTATTTGACATGGATGTTGCAAAGATTCTTCAAGCAATAATGAACAAAGATCAATTCTTAGTGGCTGAAAGAGTTGCATTATCAAAACAATCTTTGATTGCTCCTCTTGCTGCTGCTGGTATGGATTCTTATGCACGAGCCTATCCTTTCATAGTGAAGCTTCATCTGCTGCGTGAACTGGAAGATTTTAATTCTATACTTGCTGGTGAGTCTTTCTTGGAAAAGCAGTTCCATCTTGGCGATCCAGAATTCTTTGGAAAAATTGGTCACTGGGAAAATAGGTTGAGACTTACCCAACCATCTCTTTGGGCAAGGGAGCCACTATTGGCCTTTAGGAGACTTGTTTTTGGTGCCAGTGGCATTTGTTCTCAAGTTGGGAATTGCTGGGTTCAATATGCAAAACTCTGTCGAACAGCTGGTCACTATGAGACAGCAAACCGAGCAATATTAGAAGCTAAGGCATCAGGTGCACCAAATGTTCACATTGAAAAGGCTAAACTTTTTTGGAGCACTAGGAGAGCTGATGGTGCCATTGCTGAGCTTCAACAATCTCTTCTGAACATGCCTGCAGAAGTTGTGGGTCCTTCCGCAATGTCATCCATCACCAGCCTTTCATTGGTTCCTTTAAATCCACTACCTTTACTTTCTGAATCACATTCTTCGAATGAGAATCTAGATATAGCAAGGACACTCCTCCTTTATACAAGATGGATCCATTATACTGGGCAAAAGCAAAAGGAAGATGTGATGAACCTCTATAAAAGAGTGAAGGATCTGCAGCCTAAGTGGGAGAAAGGATTTTTTTATATGGCTAAATATTGTGATGAAGTGCTTGTTGATGCCAGAAAACGACAGGAAGATAATTCAGAGCTATCGAGGGCAATACCTTCAAATTCAGCACTTCTAGCTTCTACATCTTCAAATTCTGAGAAGCGCTGGTGGTTGCACCTTCCTGATGTGCTGATATGTTATGCAAAAGGGCTCCATAAGGGCCATAAAAATCTTTTCCAAGCCCTTCCAAGATTGCTAACCCTATGGTTTGAATTCGGGCTTATTTATCATAGAAGTGGCTCATCTTCTACTAAAGATATGAAGAGTATGCATGTGAAGGTGATTCTTCATCTTAGAGTGTTGTTTTTCTTTCAACTACTTTTGTTAACTGAACTACATTATGTACATAGTATCACTGAATTCTTGTTGTTTCCTTTCCCTTTGCAGGTCATGAACATAATGAGAACCTGCTTCAAAGAGTTGCCAACATATCAGTGGCTAGCTGTTCTGCCTCAGTTAGTTTCCAGAATCTGCCACCAAAATGCAGAAATAGTTTGTCTGGTAAAACAAATAATTACCTCTGTTCTTCGGCAATATACACAGCAAGCACTTTGGACTATGGCAGCGGTTACAAAATCCACGGTTCCTTCAAGGAGGAATGCTGCTGCAGAGATTATAGAAGCTGCAAAGAAGGGATCAAGTCAGGCAAGTTCAAACTCTTTGTTCGTACAGTTTGCTGCTCTGATTGACCATTTAATCAGATTGTGTTTCCATCCTGGACAAGCAAAGGCAAAAACAATAAGTATCTTAACTGAGTTCAGTGCATTGAAAAGGATGATGCCGGTGGATATTATAATGCCAACCCAAGTGTCTCTTACGGTGAATCTGCCTTTATACGATATGAATGTTACAAGTCCTGTTGCACCAGATATTTTCTCGTCTACAGATCTGCCTACAATCTTGGGAATAGCAGATGAGGCTGAGATTCTTTCCTCGCTTCAGCGACCAAAGAAAGTAAGGCTCCTAAACTTGGTAGTTATTGTCAATTGCTCTAAGAACTGTATGAGGGCATAGTTTATGATCCTTGATTCAAAAAATGAGCTCCCCTCAGATCATATGTTAAACTTCACATGTCCCTGTTAATTTTTTTTTTATCTACATCTTAAAAACTGTCGTAAGTGTTTCATTCTTTTACTCTATGGTTTCATTCCTTCTCTTCTGTCCTAGCAGGCAGAGGCTGATGAATTGGAAATGATTTAGGACACATAATACTTCCCGAATTTCAAAAGAAGTGGTCATTCAGCCATTTGCATAAAAGAAATGGAACTCTTTTACATAAATTTCTAAATATAACTTCATGCAAGTCTTCTCTCCTATATCCTCCACCGATATTGAATTATTTTATGCAAATAGGTACGAGCAGATTAATAGTTGTTGCTTTGAAATGTATAAATGGCCGTCAATTTTTTTCCAAATGAAATTAGTTCTACGGCCATCAATTTTTAAACAGTGGGAGTACTTTCTGTGGTTTTAATTGGAACAGGCTGAATGCAACCTTCTTAACATGTGCATCTTATGGTATGCATACCACATTCAATATTTTCTATAGCATCAGCCTCAATTTCTGTAACATATTTGATCATCTGTAAATAGTTAAAATTTTTTGCTGTTTCAGGTCATTCTTTTAGGTAGTGATGGCATTGAACATCCATTCCTTTGCAAGCCAAAGGATGACCTCAGAAAAGACACACGCATGATGGAATTCAATGCAATGATAAACCGGCTACTACTGAAATGCCCAGAAAGTCGTAAGAGGAAGCTTTATATTCGCACATTTGCTGTGATTCCATTGACAGAAGATTGTGGGATGGTTGAGTGGGTGCCTCACACTCGTGGCCTGAGACATATACTCCAAGATATTTATATAAGTTGTGGAAAATTTGACAGACAGAAGACGAATCCTCATATTAAACGCATCTATGATCAATCCCAGGGTAAAATGCCTGAAGAGGAAATGCTAAAGAACAAAATTTTGCCCATGTTTCCTCCCGCTTTCCACAAATGGTTTGTTAATACATTTTCTGAACCGGCTGCATGGTTCAGGGCAAGAGTTGCATATGCGCATACAACTGCTGTCTGGTCAATGGTTGGTCATATTGTGGGCCTTGGCGACCGGCACGGTGAAAATATTTTGTTTGATTCTACCACAGGAGATTGTGTACATGTAGATTTCAGTTGTTTATTTGACAAAGGATTGCAGTTGGAAAAACCTGAGCTGGTGCCTTTCAGACTGACACAGGTAAGGGGTTGGAGTAGAAGAAATTTTTTTGTTGCACTGCAAGTTGAAGTTAATTCTTCATCTAACTATTCCAACAAATAGTTTTTTGAACACTACATATGGCTTCAATTGCCAGTGTAGTTTCTGATAAAATTTTCATTTTTATGTCTTATGATTTTTTAAATTATAACAATTGAGGATCCTCAAAGAATACAATATCATGTGTCTTAAAATATCGAGAGCAATTTCCTCCTATTCAGTAGCTGCAGTAAAACTTGTTTTAGATCATTATAATGTCCTCTTCGTTTCTATTAAAAAGAATGTAAGCTTCCTGCACGATTCTTAGTTTTCATCGCTGACATTTCTTTGTTGGGTCTGCAGAACATGATTGATGGCTTAGGCATTACTGGATATGAGGGTATTTTCTTGAGGGTGTGTGAGATTACTCTTTCAGTACTAAGGTCTCACAGGGAGACTTTAATGACTGTTCTCGAGACTTTCATCCATGATCCTCTGGTGGAATGGACTAAATCTCATAAATCCAGTGGGGTTGAAGTTCAAAACCCCCACGCACAGGTTTTTTCTTTTTCTTTGCTGTGTTTTTTCTTTTCAACAGACTATTTATATGCACTAGATAAAGATTGAGAATATTTTTCAGGAACTCTATATCCATGATTTCCTTATCCATGTCTAAAAGAATTATTAAGAAAGTATTTAACTATATTTTAGTTCTGGTGGAATAGTTTAAGATTGATTATATCTATGCCAAAAGTTCTCTTTGCATATGGCTAGTGACTACTAATGCATTGTCTTTTCATCTGTTGCACAACCATTTTATTTTGGTTAGTTATGTGGTATTATAATGGCACAATATTTAAGAAACTAAAGAGGTTAATCTTTCAAAATGTAGCGGGCCATTAATAATATTGAAGCAAGATTACAAGGAGTAGTCGTTGGTGTTGGAGCTGCTCCATCTTTGCCTCTTGCTGTAGAAGGGCAAGCTCGTCGGTTGATTGCAGAAGCAGTTTCACATAAAAACCTCGGCAAAATGTATATATGGTGGATGCCTTGGTTCTAAGACGGATTCTGTTATGCCACTACAACAGGAGCAGATAGCTTCTTTCCATGAGCAGGATTACCAGAATGTTTCCCTTGGTTGCATTATGGATCTCGTGGATGCACAAGGTATGACACTTGTTTTTTGTACTTCATGCTTGTGCAACTCATTTTGGCAATAGCTCTTTCTCTTTCTCAATCAAATGGATGACAAAAGTTTTCCGTTTTCTAGATGTATTTAAGGCGTGATATTCACCTGAACCCACGTAAGCCAAACCTATTTCAGAATGGTCAGCTGTAAAAATCCTAGTAATGCTTTTCTTTACGACAAATCTTGTGGTAGATTGTTGCTGTTGGGTGTATATTAACTGTACATGTACTTGCACACTGAGAGATGAGATTTGAGTAGTCTTCTTAAATGGAAGATTATCTGCTGAACTGTATGAAGAGGATTAACCAGTACTTCAAGCTCTTGAACATAATATTTGACTACTGATGACTTTTAAAATTGCAAAGTAAATAGCTTCTATCTTTGGAAGTGGCCTATACAGATCTCATACATTGCACTGCAACTTAAGCTTAAGTAATAATGACTGATTAAACCCATACTCATTTAAAAGGTACACTCATAGCAAAACCTTGTGAAGGAACAGTATGGGGTGACATGCACATATGGCTGGTTTACCTTCAAAGGTTCAACACTATATTATATTGATTTTGAGCAGATACTTACATATATGCCTGTTTTCTGTTCTAATCTTTGGTTTCCCTTTATTCAGTTTTTTTTTTTTTTTGGCTTCTTTACAGTACCATG
The DNA here is from genome assembly GCA_004801955.1 of Calotropis procera. Taxonomy (NCBI): domain Eukaryota; kingdom Viridiplantae; phylum Streptophyta; class Magnoliopsida; order Gentianales; family Apocynaceae; genus Calotropis; species Calotropis procera. The sequence continues at coordinate 117,985 of LVCA01019983.1, forward strand.
TCTTATATATACTGGCTAAATATTTTGGTCCAAAGCATTACTCGTATATTTGCATTCAGCAGCCGTTATTGCACTTACTGACATTTATGTCTTAAATTTTCTTTTTCCTGTGGGCAGGTTGTGATGCTTGCGGTCCTTTCAGTGCTTGAATTTCTGGTGAGAGATCTTTCTGTATTGGAGTGCTTCTGATGATGATAATACTTTGAAGGTGGTTGCTAAACATCTCAATTTTAGGATTTGCTGCCCCATTAGAGCTACAAAGCTGAGAATTACCTTTGTTGGAATGTTCATAAATTTTTAACTTTTATTTCAACTCATGACACGGCGTAAATTTCAAGTTACTAATCATTTGATCTGGTGCTTCTTAAAGAATCCGGGGTTCATATTACAATAAGAAATCATCTGCCCAGCCTGCTGATCATTTGGCTGCCAAAGTGAGGGGTCCTGGTTGAACCACACCCGAGGTAGGCTTGCATATGGAGAATGGGTAGTTGCAGTTTTGATGTGACCAAGAAGATATGGTCTTTGGTTCTGCTTCCAGATCCAGTCATCTAAACTTTTTATTACAGCAAGGAAAAACGATACCATGTATTTTGTATCTGAAATCATTCATGAGGTATATTTAAGTTTTATTGAACAGCGTTCATATCTTTGCTTTCTGATTCATTCTATGTTAAACCCCACTAATAGGTAGATAACTTGGAAACCTTAGTTTTCTACTATTTGATAGGGAGGTATCGGCTTTGACAGATTAGTTTATCTGCATCCTTTTCCTTGTCAGCTGATTCCGTTTTAAATTTATCTGCTATTATTGGTAAGGTTCTAGTTGAAATGATTGCTAAAGTTAAAACCTGAGATATTTTGAGCTAATCGTGGTCCCATGTGCATAAGATGCACGATTTAGCATGTAAATAATGAGTTTAGAATGCTTATGGTTTTTTATTCTGCTGTATGGAGATGTCATTTGCAGTTCATATTTCGAATTGATTCACTGGTATAATAAGCATACTAATAAATGAATTACATTTGTAGATTTGAGCGCCATTATCGTGGAATCATTTGGTGACTTAATCTATTCTGATCATTGTTGCTGAAAAGAAAAATAATAAATTTTTTTACAAAAAATTTTCAAAAAAAAAAGAAAAAAAAAAGAATAGGCTAAGCTCTTCTTAAGAAGGTGAAGCCTTTACCAAAATATTGGATGTTCTAACAATAATGATAATAGATCTGCATCAAGTACGGTTATTGATATGCTTTTCTCGTAGAAAAGAAAATGATAGTATCCCCTGATTCAAGTTAAGTTAGGCTTCAGTCTTAATGCCGTATACTCTTATACGCACTTGTGGGAGTGAATAGTTGTCTCGAGGGAATTTTGGATCCGTTGATAATCTTCGCAGCAAGTCCACAGATTCACGCTGCGGCCAATTATATCTTGTGCATCAAAAGACAAGGAATCCCTTTCTTCTTGTAGTCTTGTAGCTCAATCTAACCAGTCCCTGAAAACTTTCCCCTTCGCTACAAAACATCCTAAATTCCTTCTATCGATCTTCAGGGGGCATTTCATGCGCAGTATTATCTCTTTTATCAAACCTTTTACAGGGGATTGCCCTCTAACAGCACTGTGCTTTCCGGATCCACAAACCAACGTTATTTCGGTTGGTATCATATGATTTTCAGAAGCAAAGTTGAACCGCAGAACATCAATCCACTGCAAGAAAATCAAATATGAAGAACTTGAATGCATTCCATGTAAATCCAACTTCAGTTCTGAGGAACTCCATTCCATTACCTCCTCCAGCACTGACGATTCAACCAACTCTTGAACCACATGAACTTCATCCTCGGATAAACTGTTCATCAACTCTTCTAAAGAAAGTGGAATGTTTTTGAGGTCTTGCAGCATTAGCATAATTGAGGAGCATGAATTTAAGACTGAATTATAAGTTCTAGCAGAGAACGGAATCTCTGAGGTTTTCATTCTTTGTAGCCATGGGACGGTTTCTGATAGGTAACCAAGAGATCCCAGCGATGCAAGCACCATATTTGCACAAACCGTGTCCAATTTAAACCCTTGGCTCTGCATATGAGCTACACTTCTCTCCACATCCTCGAACAATCCTATCCTCCCATAAGCATACACCAAAGACCTAAATTCAAAACTAGACTGCTTTAATCCCAAACCCCTCATTTCTTCCATCAAAGCTTCTGCTTCACGAGGCTGCCCAATCTCACACAGACTACTGATCATTGATGCATAAGCTCGTTTTTTAACATAAACAGAAGACGAACGGCAAAACAACTGCTTCATATACTTGTGCAAATCAGTAACCCTATCCTTTAGTTGGTGCTTTGCGCTAGACTCGATCAGGTAACAGTAGAAGTTACATACATGTCGCTCTTGAACGCCAAGCCTCTCGATTGTTTCAATAATTAGGGTTTCGGCTTCATCAAATCTTTCGTCCTTGTGCAACGCAGCTATAACATCTGCTGCTAGTTTAGCATTCCAATTGAACCACGAAGCTTCAGAAATCGACAAATACAACTGCAAGAAAACGGGGCATTTCATTGATAATCCCGAAGCAACGAGTAATTTCATGACAGAGAGTTGGGATTGGGATTTGGGAAGGGACTTACAGGGTAGGCCAAGGCGGCGAGATGAGGATGGGTGGTAGTTGGGGACAGTAGATGAGAGAGTATGTCGATAGCCACATGTTTGGGTGAGGATTTAACGAATTTGCGAAGCAATCTTTGAGTTGCAGTGGAGTCGAGGTCGGAGGAGCTGGTGGCCGCGAATGTCAAAAACCGATTCCCCTGTTTGCTTAGCGCACATAGGGGTAAACAACGACGACGGAACGACGTCGGTACTATCGGCAGTTGCAGTTGGAGACTACCCATTCTACTTTTGCGCGATTTCAAATTTGATGTACAATCTTTCTAGCATTCCAATGATGCCTCCGAGCTATGCTGAAGTCATTTGCAGACGCATAATCGAGCAAATATTCTACTGAAGTGAAGTCAGGTAACTAATGAGACTGCTAAAGTTATTTTAGATTGGGCCGGTTCAGTTGGCATTTGGTGCAGTCAAATGATTTGTTTTTACTCAATGTCTGCATCTTCAAATTCAAAAAAAAAAAAAAAAAAAAAAAAAAAAAAAAAAAAAAAAAAA
>LVCA01020020.1:306-11338 GCA_004801955.1 Calotropis procera
AGAAAATGCAGATTATGGAATGATTTATATAAACGATTTATTTTCTATTTATGTTTTTATGATTTATGGATAAGAGTATTGGAAATTAATTATTATTATTAAGTTATTATTATAAAGATTTAAAAAAAAATTGAAGATTTTTATTGGAAGGAATGTTGTGCCTACTAAGTATTTTATACTCACCCCCTATGTTTTTCACCTTACAAATGAAAGTGAAGATATTGAACTTGAAAATAATGATTACTGGATGGATGACTTTAAATAAGAGATTATCTTTTAATTTATTTTTATTAGATGCTGTATTGGAAAGTTAAATTTATTGAGTTGAGGACTTGTTATTAAATAAGTTTGAATATTGTACTCTTTTATGAGATTGTTCAATTTATATGATTTTATATGTTGTTATAGTTCATTGAATGTAAGTGGCTTGACATTCTTTGAGAAGATCTAACGAATATTGTCGTATTACATCCTGTAATAAGGGGCATGACAACTTTATTTCAAGGGTTTGTTCAGGATTGTCATCTATTTGATCTAGAGTTTCAAGGACCTATGTACACTTGGACAATATGAGATTTTATAATCCTAAACCACTTATATTTCAAAAATTTGATAGATTCTTATGTTCCTAATCTTGTATAAGTTTATTCCCCAATGCAAAAGTCTTTCATTTGTCTAGGAGTCATTCAAATCACTGTCCTATATGCTTTCTACAAATTCTAATTCTCTCAAGCCATCTAAAAATTTTAAATTAGAAACTCTGTGGTTTTCAGATATAAGGTTTCAATCACTAGTTTATAATGCCTGGCCAGCCTCTAATCCATATACTAATTTTTTGAATAGTCTAAAAAACTTTAAAAACTGGAAACTAGATTGGAATATAAAAGTGTTTGGAAATATCTTTCGCAGAAAAAAAAAAGACTCAAGGAGGCTGTTGGGTATTCAGAAAACATTACAGTAGAAGAATAGCAAATTCATGTTACAGTTGCAAGATAAGTTAATAAAAGAATATCTGAAAGATTTTGAATGAGCAAATGTATGGTAAGTAATGGGTGTATTTATAGGTGAATTTTAATGTTTTTTTTAATAAAATTTCAAAGCTTTCACTATTTGATTTTCAGTTTTTATTAGCTTTCTACAAATGAATTGTTTCGGTAAAATCACGGCCGAATTGAACAGTAAAATCTCACCATTTTCATAACTGTGAGGACTATTTCAGATACGTACTGGTTGATTCTAAGACACTACGAACCATGATCGCAACGGCGTAAGTGAGATCGGGGCAGGTGTGTAATAGGTATCTTAGGCTGCAAATGATACGACAGTATTCAATTTGATCTACAGGTTCTCCTTTAATGTCATTTCCAGTCTGCAATTTAAGCTCCATAGGACACTTACATGGGTTACAATTTTCCATCCCATATTGTTGTGGTATCTTCTTCGTATAACCCAATTATTTGAGGCTGATTTTTCCGTCCTTTTACTCCACTTCAATGCCAAGATAGTATGTAAGAAGTCCAAGATCATTTATTTCAAACTCGTTCATCATTTGTTGTTTGAATTCTTGGATTCTAGTAGTATTTGATCCGATAACAATTAAATCATCTACATATATTCCAACCAATAGTATATGACTTGATTGTCCCTTGAAATACACAACACTTGCGGGCATTTCACAAACCTTAAACCTTTTAGACACTTATCAAATTGTTGGTTCCTGACTCGAGATGCTTACCTAAGTCTGTAAAGTGATTTGAGTAAGTGGTATACCTTGTGTTCTCAATTTTTCACTAGAAACCCTCTAGTTGGTTGACATAAACTTCCTCTTGAAGATCACCATTTCAGAAGGTCGTCTTCACATCTATGTTGGGTACATGCCATATGTTATAGGCTACAAGTGCAAGTTACAAATGCACTATTTCGATTCTTGCCACCAATGTATACACTTCCTTGTAATTGATTCCTTGTTGTTGTATATAACCCTTTACTATACGTGTCATGTCTTGTTTTACCACATTACCTTCGAAATCCTTCAATTTGTACAGCCATTTTATTCCAATGGGTTTCTGTCCTTTTAGTAGATTGGTTAAAACCCATGTTTTATTCTTCTCAATAAAGCTATCTCTTGATTCATAGCTTCAACTCATTCCCTCTTCCTAGCAGCTTCTTCAAAAGTCATTGGTTCTTACAACTCAATCTACAATAGCTCTTTCAATGGAAGAAACACTTCGTCTATATTTTCATTAGGTCCTTAGGATTTTGGTATTTCAATGGTCCCTCTTATTGCGAATCAACACCTAGATTTTGTGGTAGTGATGAGCTTACCAAAGCTGTATGAACTTGCCTTCATTTTATGATGTTAGTTTAGCTAATGGAGGTTGTAATTCTCCAATTTTCTCCTCGGCTTCTTCCATTGTGAGTGTTCCCCAAATTATGCCATTTCCAATTTCCAAAACTTAACAACTCTTGTCCTCTTCGAATAATACATCCCTACTAATGTGTACTTTGCCAAATCTGTATTGTACAACCTGTTTGCTTTACTGACACTTTCGACGCCAAGATACACTAATGGAATGCTTTGATCATCAAGTTTCTTGATGTGTGCTGAAGGTATATTCATGTAGTCAAACAACCAAATACCCTCAAGTGTATCAGCTTTGGCTTCTTCCCTAAACAAGCTTCTTAAGGTGTTCTATTTTTGAGTTCCTCTTTCATCACTAGTTCAATATGTAGACTGCATGGCGCACTGCCTCTTCCTAAAATGATGTTGGCACTATCATACTCTTTAGCGAACTTCTCACCATCTCAACCATGAAACTATTCCTCCTTTCAACCACACCATTTTGTTGAGGTGTGTATGGTGCAATATAGTGTCATTTGATTCCCTCTTTGTCGAAGAAGAAACTGAAGTCTTTATAGAGAAATTCTCCCTTTAGATTAGTTCTTAATACTTTATCTTCTTCCCAACTTCATTCTCCATATGTGTTTTATACCGTTTGAATTCTTCAGAAGCATCGCCCTTCTCTTTTAGCATATAAACCAACATTTTCTTGTTGTAGTCATCAACAATCAACATAAAGTATTTGTTACTAGCAAATGTTGGTAGAGAGATAGGTCTGCGAAGATCCACATGCACCAGTTCCAGCCTCTCCTTGGCTCGGTATGTCACAATTGCAAAAAAAAAAGAAAGAGAACGAACTTATTTTGCACTAAGGCAGCCATCACACAATTTGTTGGGATGTTTGATTTGTTATATCCCATGTACAATTTCTTTGTTCACCATCTCCTTCAGTGAATTAAAATTGAGATGTACCAACCTAGCATGCCAAAGTCATTGTCGACTCTACTATATTTATGAGTAAACAAATTGCATCTATGGTTTCCCTTTTCATTTTGTAGGGGTGATTTGGGTATCGTTTGATTCTAATCAACGGCTTGTCACTTGAATCATCTAGGTATAAGAATTCTTCATCCAAAACTATCTTACTTCCACCTTTGGATAGTTGGTCAATACTAATAATGTTATTAGATAGGGCTTGAATATAGTATACTTGTGTGAGTAGTCTTTGTTTTCCATTTCTAAATTGAAGTAGTACCGAGCCTTTACCTTTTATTTGTAAAGTTGAGCAATCTCCAAACCTTACATGTCCGTTGATATACTTGTCCAGTGTTTGAAACTTTGTGAGTTCACCAATCATGTGATTGCCTGTAGCATCGTCAAAATGCCATGTAGTTGACTTAACATCACTAGTTTGTAATTGTGGTACTATTTTTTTTTTATAACACTACATTATATCACTTTTTGTTTTGGAATCTTTTGTGCTTAATTTCATATAATTTGGATTCAATATGAACACTTTATGTTTGTAAATGCACTAATTTATGCCTAAGTGTTCACAGGAAGGTTTAGAGATTGAAATAGAACAAAAGGACAAGTTTAGGGGCTAAAATGAAATTTTTGGAAAGCTGTGCAATGAGGTGGATGAACACAACCGTGTTGAACAAGCTAAACACGCCATGTTCAATTGTCAGCGGTTTTTATTAAGTATTTTCCTACAAAATTCCCTTTTTATCATTATTTTTTATATCTATAAATAATGAAACTTTGTATAGTGTTTATGGAAGAGGAATAGTAGCCTTTAAGAACATTCTGTCAAATTATATACACACTTATATTCTCTATTTCCACTATACACCTTTCTCTATACTTATATTTTCTATATTTGTCTTAAATTGTAAGAAATTATAATGATCTATCCTGGAGGAGGGGCTGTATTTTGTGAAGATCAAGAGCATAAAACCAATATTCAAGTGCAAGTGAAAAAGGATCAAGAAGAAAGAAAACTTTGGTCTCTAGACAAACCATCAAAAACAGGCAAATAATCTTTCTCCCTTGTCTTTATTTTCTTGTTTTTCCTTTTTTTTCCTCAAAAGGGGAGTATATATTAATATACCAACGAAAATGTACAAGATAGAATAGCTACCCCACAGGTAGTTCAAAAAATACAATTATTCGTCCTAACTGTTAGCTTCTCTTGTCATGTAAGACAGTTAGCAATTCGAAAACCTGACCAAGAATATGGATCACCATATGTTCTACCTTAGGTGGGGGTCTATTCTAAAATATCCTCATATTCCACCTTCTCCAAAATTCACTGATAGCCTACCGAAATATGACTCTCCAGTGTGAGTCTCCATTCGTTCTCTCCACTCCTTCCATCAAATTGCGACATAGTCACTCCTGTGTATCCTGAATCTGCCAGAACCAGGTCCACCGAAGGCGCTGTAGGATTAAGCTCCATATCCGTTTTACATACATACAATCTCAAATTGCATGCAGTGTGGTTTCTACCGCCAGTCCGCATAGGCTGCAAGTGGGATTCTCCACAATGTTTCGCTGCCATAGCATCTCTCGCACCTTCAGTCTGTTGTGTGCCACGAACCATAGTAACAGGGAGCTTCGTGTCGGTCCCTTGAAATTCCATGTTTGTTTCCAATTAAAGTTGGATCCTTGAACCCCTCCAGGTTGGATAAGTGAGTATGCTAATTTAGCGGTAAACATACCACTTTCTGACAGTTTCCATTTAGCCTCCCACGTCCCTTCACCTGTTAGTCGCCAATTAACGCCTTGTTCCAGCAGTCTATAACCCTTTCTAATCGCCTGCCAAATACAAGAGGACGGTCCATATGGTCGCCTTATCCCCAAGTCTAGAAGTTGACCATATTTTCTGGTGATCGTTTGATCCCACAGAGTATTAGGTTGCTTAGCTAACTGCTATGCTGTCTTGGCAAGAAGAATTTGGTTTGTGTGTGACAACTTTCTCAAGCCTAATCCACCCGATGCTTTCGACTAACATATAGTGTCCTAGGACACTGGGAGAATCTCCCAGCTACCCTATTTATCTCCCCAGAGAAAACGGCAGTTTATGTTCTCTAGTTGTCTCAGTATCTTCACCGGTGGGGCAGAGGAATTCATTAAGTATGCTAGGATTGCATTGTTGACAGCTTGGATCAATGTGAGTCTAGCAGCCCTAGACATCAACTTCCTTTTCCACCCATTTAGTTTGCCATTTACCTTATCAATAATGTGTCCATACTGTGCAGTAGAAATTCGTGAGTGTATCAATGGAACCCAAGGTACAATCCTAGATTTGTCGTCTGCGGTATTCTGAAAGCAACAGATATTTGTTTGCTAACTCCATGAGGTGTATTGGGGGAAAACCACACTCTTGACTTGTCCAAATTCACTTTTTGTCCCGACTCCATACAGAATCTATGTAATGTATTAGCCATAACTTGAGCTTGTTTTATCAATTCCCCTCCAAATAACAATAGGTCATCTGCAAAGAAGAGGTGTGAGATTTTTGGTCCCTCTCGACTGGCAGCGCATGTCCGTCATTGTTTATTCTGTATGGAGTTATGAATGTGGTTTCCCAGCACTTCCATACATAGCATAAACAAATACGATGATAAAGGGTCGCCTTGTCGAAGCCCCCTTTCCGGTTTAAAATCCTACAAGCACTTCCCATTCCACAGGACTAAGAGATTGGATGATTTAAGGCAGCTCATGATCACCTTAGTCAATACCTCTCCAAAGCCTACTTTCCGAAGTACCTTTTGTAAGAATCCCTAATCAAACATGTCATACGCTTTTCAAGGTCAATTTTAACAATTATATGACCCTTCAAACCTTTCTTCCTTCGCAGTGAATGAAGCATCTCTTTATGTTGTCCGTAGTTTGCCATCCAGAGATGAAGTTGGCCTGTTCTCTCCCTGTAATTTCTGCCATTAATGGTTTCAACTGATTAGCAATGACTTTACTAACAATCTTCACTATAACATTACTAAGGTATATCGGTTGAAATTGGGTAATAAACTCAAGCTGGTCCTTTTCGGGTATAAGGTAGATAAGTGACCTATTCATGCATTCAGGCATCTTTCTCGTGGTAAAGACCCCCTTGATGAACGTTGTAGTCGATTGGCCGACCCATGGCCAAAATTTTTGGTAAAAGATAGCTGGTATTTCATCTGGCCCCGGGGTTTTATGGGCACCTATTTGTGACACTGCTAATTGAATTTCCTGGTCTGTGGTTGTTCTATTAAGCCACCAAGTACAATTACACCTTAATTTAGGAAACTGCCACTTAGTATCATCCCACTTCACTTCATAATCTTTGGTATACAGCTTACTATAAAATTCCAAGGCCATTTGTTGGAGTTCATTTTTATCAGTGCACCACTGCCCCGCATCATTTCTTAGCTACAGTATTTTGGCTCGTCTTCTACGCTCTCTTACAGTGGCGTGGAAAAATAGAGTATTTCGATCACTGTGAGCAATCCATGTTGCCTTCACTTTTTGCGGCCAGTACTTTTCTTCTTAAGCTAGAGTTTCATCCAATTCCCTCATTAACCATGCTTCCAGTTTGGCTAGAGATTCCAAATGACTTATATTAAGACACTTCTGAATCCCCAGTAGTCTTGCCTGACATCGTCTCTTCTATTGGAATATATTCCCAAACACCTCTCGGTTCCAGTTCATGATAGAAGATTTGAATAATTCCATAGTTTCATTTAAGTCTCCTGGTTCCTTCCTCCAGAAGTCTCCACTGCTCCACAAAATTCTGGATGAAGGAACCATGGTTCTAAGAAACGAAAGCCTCGAAATTTTTCCCTTTGGTCTCTCGGCATGCTCGGTAGAATGGGATGGTGATCCGATTTTGCACGAACCAGGTGACGGACTATAGCAGTTTCAAACCTCTCTTGCCATTCCAAGTTACACCATACTTGGTCAAGGTGTTCTCTGATGTTGGCAGCCCCCGACCTACAGTTTGTCCATGTATACCGAGGGCCCTAGTATCCCAAGTCAATAAGATGACATCTATTTATCACATCTCTAAGTTTGCTTGCATGATGAGAATTTATAGATCGACCTCCATACTTATCTGTGTGATAGATAGGCTAGTTGAAATCCCCCATCACAACCCATGGCACAGAGACAACCTTTCCCATTTGCCGAATGTATTTCCATAACTCAGTTTTGGTTAGGATGTTGGGTGAGGCATAAACGATGGATAGAAGCCATTGTCCTCTCTTTTCGTCACTGACCAAAACATTGATGATCTAGTCCTTTGACGCCACCACCTGAATTTCCACTTGCTGCTGGTTCCACATGAGCCAAATACCACCTGAGAAGCCCCTAGCCTCCACAGTGATCATATCCGTCATATAATTATTATATAGTCTGGGAATAGATGTGTTACTATGAACTCTTGTTTCAAGAAAGGCCACAATAGATGGCTTACATTTCTGTACCATTTCCCTCAGATATAGGAGAGTCCCCCGGTCTGTTGCCCCCTCACAGTTCCACAAGATGATACTATTAATCATAAAGATGATGTTTAGGGTTTGGAGGATACCGTTACCTCAGCTAAAAATGCATCACTCCCAGTGTCTGCATGTTTATCTACGTGAGATTGGGTCAAGTTGAAAGTGTCCATCATTTCAACTACATTTTGTGATGGGAGTCTCGGATCTACCTCCATCCGCATATGGGCTTTGTCTCCACACTCTTGGCCAGAATTGGTACTTGTATCTTGAGGAACTTAGGCTGCCTTCTCAAGGATCTGTTGTTGGCTAGCTTTAGTGTTAATTTGGGTCGCCTGTGAGATTGTGGTAGATGACACTTGATTTTTCATGTTCTCACCCGAGCCCGTCTTCCCAATTTGTGCCTGCTTCAGGCTTGGGGCCCTATTGAACCTAGCAGTACCGCCCCCCTATATTGGGCCACCTTGTTTACCTAAGCCCCCAGTAGAATTTTTCTTTTCTTTTTGCCGTTTCTCCAACCGTACTTTGTTGTTTTCATACCGTTGACTTTCTTTACCCTAAGGGTCTGGTATATCCCTAATTTTCTGTTTCAAAATTTCAATCTGTATGACCTTATCACCTTCATCCTCGGCCTCAGCATCTAAAAGTACCTCTAAGGTTGCAAATCTGGAACTTTCACCAAATTGTTCTACCCCTCCTTTTTGCCTGTTGTTAGAAGGTGTTGCCAATTGAGGACAATAGCCTCGGTGATTGAGCTTGTTTACTCCATTGTGAAGCATTGACCCATCTACACCTCGGGTTTGCCCATCAACTCGACGCCAGCCCTTGTGGCGATCATTCTCAATACTTCGACGTCGGTTTGCCTCCATCGGTGCCTTGTGATTCATTCTTTGCTCTGTTATTTACTACTTTCGCAGAACATGGGCCGATAGCATCCATGGGCCATATACCGATTGTGGTTTCACTGGTTCTAGTGGTTTGGTATTAGCAGAGTTTTTTGTCACTATCTCCACTCCTTCTGCCCCCAGTTTCTTCTCCAGACAAACATCCGCCCAATGACTAAATTTCCCATATTGGAAATAGATCTTATATAGCCCCTCATACTCCACTGTATTCTTCCAGCCGAGTACTAAGGCTGTTGGTTTTAATGGTTTGTTAAGATTGACTTCCACTCACACCCTGGCGTACTGTCCTCTAACTACTTCCGTGGACATGGTATCCACCTTAACTGCCCTTCCAACTGTATTACCTAGAAGCATTAAAGCCTATTCTTTAAACACTTCAATAGGGATACTTGGGAATCTAACCCACACTAGTGTGCTCAAGATTTCATTTTCAGAAGGAACAAAGTTAGGGAAACATTTGGATATGGCCATGTAGTATCCCAAGACCATCCATGGTCCCCCTTCCAATACTTTGAGGTAGTCCTCTTTAGAGTAGAACCTGGCAACTAGATATCCTTTCTATAGATCCACTAGTTCGCATCCTCTACCAAGTTGCCATAGCTTTTTTACCCTAGGTTCCAAAACCTTGAAGTTGAAAGTTTTACCGACCACTCTTATTATCAGTGCGCATCGCCAGGGTTGGCATGGGATTTTGTAGAAGTCCCATGGGAAGTCTACAGTCAGGCATGTTTCCTTGTCAATTTCCTCATCTTGCATCTATATAACATCTGCAATATCCAAATCATCAATGATATCTTCTTCATCATCTCCTGTATACATTTCATCAGCCTATTGTGTTTTCCCTAGCACCGCTTCAGCAAAGGAACCTCTACCCAAACATTTGGTGTTTCAGTGGTGTTCTCCACATCATACATTGGGCTCTCATTGTCCTCAGTGATATCATTTCGCTTGTGTTTCTTAACGCTTCTCATCAGTAAGACTTGCTCTTCCTGTGAACTTTGGCCCTTAGAGGAGGATTCTGGCGTATACTCCATCTTTCTTATTTTCTTGTATTTTGATGTTGTATTTCGAAAGACAATTCCTTAAGAATCTATACTTCTACCTTTCTTTAGTGAATTTTAAAAATTGTTATGCTTGTATATCTTTTGAGAATTTATGAGTTTAATGAAATCTATGGATTACTTTATGTTTTCATGTTTCGTATTGGATAATATCTAGTTTTGCATGATCTTATCTAATTGATGGATATTATTCATGAGGGATTTTAATACGGCAAATCATTGTCTAGGCCCTGCCTTTGAAGATGATGAGTCAGGTGTTTGGAATACTAGCTAAATTGAACAATAATTTTGCTAACTATTCCAAGGATCATGCATAAGAATTCTCAATTGATTAGATCTTTCAAATCATGGTCATACCAATGTTCACTTGGGCTAAATTGATGGATTCCTACTCTTATTGCTTTCATTTTGCTTATTTTCTTAGTCTAGATTATTTTAGTTTCACTTCAAACTCTTCCTTGAATATTTGTTTGGAGTTCAAATTTGATTTTCATGATTTAATCTTGTTAAAATGAATGGAAAATTAGTGATGAACTACACTTCCTTGGGTCATAACGATAATATCTTATAAATTTAAAATCATGACGCTAACCATTACATTCTATACATAACTATAGGCTCTCTGCCTATATGTGATGAGTGAACTTTAGTAACACTTATATGATTCAATTTTATCTTGTTTTTACACTTTTAATCACAATTTATGCTCACACATGTATGTAAAATTACACACATCATTTTGTTTTGTTTTGAATGAGAAAATAGTATATATGAATAAATGTATTTTTCTTAAATGAATTTTTATTTTTATTTTGCATATGTCTTTTTTGAATGAACTTATTAGATTATATTTATTTTGGGATTGTACTATTAGATATGATAAGAATGTGATTCCTTATTTTGATGGTCGTGCCCAAAAGTCATAGGTACTTAAAAGAGACAAATTTTGCACTCTTAATTAATCAATAAAGTTTGTGCATTTAGAGGTATTGACTATTCAATTATGAGAATGAAATTCACCCTTCAAGTTCCTACATCATTCATCTTGTAAGAAATGATCCTAAAATACATGTAAGCGCTATTCAAAGAGAAGTCCACAAGGTATTCGAGTTTAGATGCTCATAGAAAAAGCAATAGAAGGTAAGAAGAACTGCTATTGAAATATTGTTCAGTACTTGGAATGACACTTTTAAAATACTTTCAAAATACATGATGACATTACAAGATGTCAATGAAGGTACA
>LVCA01020023.1:194643-207922 GCA_004801955.1 Calotropis procera
TGCACAAACAATCCAATAGTGTCGAAGGGTCTACGAAAGTAAAAGCCCGAAGGAAAGAATGGAAAAAGCCTCCAACATGAAAATTGAACAAAACCATTTGTTCGTTGACTCAGTGACTTATGAGAATTGAGGGGAATCACGGTTCGATCTCCCACAACCACAATGGCTAAGAATTTAATCATCCATGTGGATCAGATATGAAATCCTGATGGAAAATTGAACACATTTCTTGCAATTCTCAGCCAAAGAACACGACTGGAAAAACATTGATCGAGTACATCTAACCCATTATACGATTACCGGAAATCAAAATTATACAAACATGACTGCAACAGAAAGTTTTGTAAGCTAAAAACAAAAGCTCTCTGTGCATGAAGAGATTCTTAGTGTAGGGTACATTTGTGCATATGTCATCAGTTTAGCCTGAAGGTACTGCAATAAGAAACTGGGATTTAAAAATTCTACTTTCATTCATCTTCTTGACTCCAAAATCTTTCACATCCTACTATATAAGTCAGCAGAATGAATCCAACTGAGCAGATGGGAGTTCAATGAACCAATTTCACATTCTAGGTATCTGCCTGTTCAAATGGCACTCTCACAAACAACTGACCATGTAAAGTAACCACCGCTGATGTTTGATGGGGATCAATTCTAGATGGTAAGCTCACTACCTGGTAAAAGAAAAACATCTTGGGTCACATAAAATAGTATGTTAACCTAGACATTGAACATAAATTAATCCTTCAAGCCAACAAAATGAATAGTTTCTTTTCTACTTTAATTCAAGAAGAAGTCCCCTTGTCTAAGCAACTATTCTCATTTGCAAGAATACCCCTGCATAAGTACTACAGATTTCATGCTAATTTAATTACAGGCATACATACATCCCTTCAAGTATTGCTATCTCCACCAAAATTACAGGCAAAAGGCATCCTAAGTTACCAAAACACCGATTTATCATTCCCCCAAAATAAAGGGGACAGAATTTAAGTAAACTATCAAGAATTCAAAGAGAAAATAATACTTTTTCTTTTTGTGTGTGGGCGCTGTGCACTGAACAAGATCATGACTTAACTTTAAATGATGGAAAGACTATAACTTCCCCATAAATAGAACTAAAAGTGTTGAATCGCTCATGTGACTGTGTCCATCAAAGGCTAAAAGAAGACTAACAATATTAGCTCATGCCACATTTTTCATCTAGAAATTGACAAGGGACATACTCAACATTCAGATTAACAGAATCACAGGAATACTTCACAACTGCATATTATGCTATATCCTAGAGTTTCTGAAAGGACAAACTCTACCTTTTTAAATGGAGTAACACCCCAAGGATTATCCAGCTGTTCTGGTTGGCCAGATATAACCAAGCGCCCTGCAGGATCAGATTGTACTCGCACCTGATTTTACACTAGAACAGTCACTTATCTAGCAAAGTCCAGCTCAAAAGGTTAAAGACAATATAAATAGCAGGAGACCATTCTAGAACAGGCACGATAGGTCAAAATACAGTTATAGCAAAATCTACTTTATACTGATGACCAAAATGAAGCAACATAAGACTACAAGCCCCTCCCCGACCATAATATTCTGTGGAAGTTAAAAACTATGAAAAGAAATGGAGTGAATTGCTGAAAACTGGTCATGCAGAACAGTAAACCCCTCAAAAAATTGGAAAATTCTTAATCAAGCAGAGATTCTACAATCTAGTCTTAGTCTTAGATTACGGCTTATAAGTTGCTTAGAGGTTGAGTATTTTTAAATAATTTTTATACTTAACAAGAAATTTCCAGTATTTAATATGGCTAACCATGAATTCTCTACAGAGATGATTTATCTAACCTAGTTAGCACTAAGGATTTAGAGTCTTTAAAGATTAGTACTACTCAATCAGACATATAAGACGACATATCTGAAGGCACACAAGTTAGGAACAAGGCTCCTCATGCGGAAACCTAGGCACCCTTAAACAGCAAGGTGCATACTTCAGGAAAAAGGTGCAAGGAGATAAGAAAGGTCATGGTGCGCCTTTTGTGCTCCAAAATAAATCATGTTTTCTTTCCTAAATGAAAAGTTTCAAAGGGAAAGGAAAAAGCAAAGTCATGGAATCTCAAGACTTTGCAACCAAAAGAAATATAACTCAATTTAAAATCTACCAGCATGATGAAGATGAGGAAAATGCTTATCAAGTAAACAAATATCAAAATTATGACATTGTTCTTGGGAGTTCAAAGGATTATGGTGATTATGCATTCTGTTCTTTCTGTTCTTTTCTTTTTTACTACGGCATCTATCATTATCTATCTAAATGAGCGTAGCTCACAAGAGGAACATCACTCGCAGAAAATAGATGAAAGGGAAGAACTAAAGCACGATCCATTTGCTTGCCTCTTCACGTAACAGCCCAGGAACTAAAGCATATACTTCAAAGCAGTCTTTCTGCATAGGAGATTTGTCAAAGGAAATTAGAATTAGTCAAAAATAAAAATGACTTTGGGTGACAAAAGCAAGTGATGCATAAAAGGGCTTACAGTTTTCTGCACATTGATCTTCACCCAATCAGCCGGAGCACCAACATCAACCACCATTGTCTCCACTCTATTACAAATAGAAAAGATGTAAACCTTTGATGGAAGCAAAATTTTAAAACTTGATTATAAAAAGAGATATTAGCCCCATTTTGTTCCCCATCCATTAGCAATTGGCCACTTTAATCATTTTTCTTTAAGTTTCAACCTTATTTAGTTCAAAACAAAATAAAAATGAAACTATTAAGTCTAAAATTTTAGCCAATTTGAGCTCTAGTCTGTTATCAATTTGATCCTTTTACTTCAATGTCAATTTTTTGACAAACAAAATATCAATGGACTATTTAATTTCTAAGCTACTTATTTTGTATATTACCAATTAATTAAAAGTAGAAAAATAAAATATCATCTACTTCATAATAGGACACCACAAACTTAGAGAAAATAATTTGAGCTAATTAATATTTTCAATACTCTTGAAATTTAATCACAAAAAGAATTCTACTTAGAGAACATTCTAGAGTCATCGAACTATTTAAATCAAATTACAACAAAAGAATAAGGATTGAATTGAAGTTTTTTAGAAAAGGAATATTCCTCAAATTAATTTTTCTTAATGGGTTTGGACAACTCTCTAAATAATAATAATATTTTGAAAAAAAAAAAAATTGTCTCACACATATTCAAATTTTTCCAACCCAAAATACCCCATCTTTTAAATGTATTTACGAAAAAATCTAAAGCAAAAGAATTTCTAGTGCTAAAACTAATCTCTTCAAATTCTTTTTACAAGATCCTAAGGCTTCACAGATTTACATTACCACTCTATTTAAATACTTAATCGAAATCACATCAAGTTAAATTCTTTGTTACAAGAAAAGATCCCACATATTTACGTTACATCTCTTTTTACACATGTTTTATCAACATATAACCTTTTAAAAACAATAATTTGATCTGTATTTTCACTAAATAATGTGTCGGACTCTTAGTGTTCTTTTTTTTTTTTTCCTTACTCCTTTTTCTTACTCTTTGTAAATAAAAGCCAACAATATAATTTCTTCTTGTTCCAAGTGCATGATGCTGCTTTTGGGGATTGAAAGAAATGGAGGGAAAGGAGAGAAAAGGGATATTTTCTTTATATCTGAAAGTAGGCAGAACAAATCCTTTTGTTCAATTAAAAATCATATTTCAAATACTGATTAATAAATACAAATAAAGATATTAAAACTTAGGGATATTTGAATAGCAACTTTTTCTTTTAAGAAAAAGTAATTTTTGTTCAATTTGAGTGAGAAAAATAAATAAGTAAAATACTCCAAAATCCACAAACGTGTTACTGCCCAAACACAGATTAAAAAAAAAAAAACCAAAGAAACTCATTTTAAGAAAGCCACTTTTTTAGTGCTTTCAAGATAAAACCTTATTCTCCTACTGACTTCCAAAACAACTCCTCTCTTCTGCCTCCACTCTATTTTCTCCCCTCTTCTTCCTCTAAAGCCAAGCATACCCCACGGTAATATGGGGTTCTTTTTCCCACCAACTAAGCCACTCCATTTACCACCTATAGGGATGATTTACAAGGTTCACAGCTTACTAGATACTTACTAACCAATGCTTAAATCCAAGTCTATCCAACTGCTGCTTGCAGGTTTTAGATATTAATCCAAACACAATCTCTAATTTTTGGATAACCATAACATCAAAATGCAATATAAACATATCCTTTAATTTTCAATTGGAAAAAAAAAAAAAAAAAACTATGTTCCACTTTAAACCAATCCATGTACACATTCTATCCTTATTTATATATAATTCCAGAGTTAAAAATCCAGCTTCAGATTTTCTCCATGCATAAAAACTTTGAAAGCCAAAACAACAAAGAAAGAGAACCAAAGATCTTAACTGTGGTTTTGATATTTTTATCCGTGAAACCTGGAGTGTATGATCAACCGGAGACAGCCTTTTACGTTTCAACAAACCTTGATTACAATCAGAATAAAAAGTCAAGACCTTCAGATAATATAGCACATTAAGCAAACTCGATATTGTCATGAGTAGATCTTACCAACACTTTTGAGTTGTTTTTCACGCTTAGGCAAAGAAACTGAGCCCTTATCCTGTAAATAATATACCAGCATGAATATTAATTATAGGCAGAGAATCAAAAGTAACCAAACAAAATTTCAGTTAACAAATTGAGAGGCCCCTCAACAATTAACATGCAAACTCAATCCAGAAAACAAACCTTAATAATAGGGTCTCCAACCTCTCCATTACCCAGAAGGCGCTGAGAGTGCCAACCCTGCATAGCACGAGCTGCAGCATCCCTTCTGGCCCTACCTGATCCAGGTGCTTGACTAAGTCCAATCTGCTAATTAGAAGCTCCAAGATCAGTAAGAGATGTTGGCACATACTTCTACAACATGAGAGAATTGGAGATACCCAGACAAAAATCATTTACTTTTGCCTGCACTCTAGACAGCATAGGCCACCTGTTTCATTTCCTTTTGGTATAAATTCCTTTGAAAGACAACTAGTTCCTTGTCTTAAAAGGGATTCACTCAATCCCAGAATATTGTTCAAGTTAGTTCATTTTTAAAAGATGTTTTGCATATTAAATAATTTGACATGTCTATGAGGGATCCCATCCACCAAAAATTCTACTCTTTTATCTTCCCCCACCCACACCCAAAAAAAAAAAAATTGAAACTCAATGCCTTGTGCTAGTTTTTAAAGAAAAAACTCCACTCTAACAAAATCTTGAGCATGATATGAAACAGAATTTGATGATAGTTTACAACTAGGTCCTTATAAAATTAAATATAGTTCAAGAAAAAAGAACATAATGTTGTCAAGAATCAAAGAGAAGATAGAAGGCTTCAACAAAAACTACTTTCTTAGAAGGGAATCAATCATATTTCAAGCTTGACTCTATAGTTGACTTTTTTTTAATTTAAATGCAATTTCCATGTATATATATACTAGTTAGCTCAATGTCTATACAACCATTAAGTACTTCTATCCTCCATTTTTTCTACTGCTTGTTGTAATAGACATCTTCCTTTTAAAATGTCGCAAAATGAAAGGTCCATTATACCATTCTTATTTATTCAAAAAAGGTATTCAATTTGTCATTTATACATAAGACAAATTCTAGTACTTAGGAGGCGGAGTTACTTTTCAACTAATAGTATTGAACATTGAGAGAAAGAAAAAGAGAAACAATAAAACCTACTTATTAATAGTAAAGAAGATGCGGGTACGTTAGTTTTCTCCCCTAAAAAATCACATAAATTTTGGTCATGAAACTAGTGGAGACAAGTATCAGCTTTTCTTTTCTTTAAAATGGAGTGTTGTATCATGTAAACATCACTGGTATGTTGTCAGACTACGACATATTGAAATTGAGAAGCTTTCAGTGTAAACAATGATCATCCCAACATAAATTGAACGAGAATGACTTGCTAGTGAAAACCAATGTAAAGTACAGAACATTAGAAGATTATAGTAAAACAAAACTGTGATCCACATTCTTTCAATGTTCATGATATGGACTACCATCAAACTGTTTTCAACTAATTTGCAGGGTCCCACCTTGAAAATCACCTGTGAAACATCCAACTTGGAATCTGTCTACTTAGACACTGATTGGTAACTCAATCACCAAATTATCCCATGTTAAATGTGACCATGATACAGGTAAGCCTGTAACAGGCTAGACACCTTTTACCATTTTCAGAACTTACAACTAAAGCTAAGTCCATTGGTGTACAAGGCACAAAATAAATTATACTGTGATTATGCATGGATGGTTATGTCTGTGCATTTCCAAGTCCAGATAACATGTGAAAGAAAATTGGCCTCCAACTCAAAACTAATTAAAGTAAATAGGGGTGCTTGGAGGAAACTTTGGGTAGTCAGAGTAAGACTGCATAACAACATTCTAACTAAAAGAGAACAATTATTTGAAATATGCATAAACTGCAGTTCAACAAAATAGCATGACATAATCATAGGTCCATATCTGGATGTAATTACCAATTCAATGGAAGATGGGGAAAAAATAAAAAAAAAATAAAAAATTCATGGATAAACCACCTGGTTTCCAGTACTAGAGGGTTCAGAACAAGGAGCATCACTAAAAGGAAGTTCACCACTGCGCATCTTGTACTTTTCATATTCCAAAAGTGCCTGCAGCAGTGAAAACCTATTAACTACAGCTGGAAAGTGTCCCCAAAACATAAACATAAAAAGAAAAAAAGAAAAGTAGTTTGAAATACTCTATCCATGTTTCTCTTCTTGTTCCAGTTACTTTCTCCATGCAAATTATGAATGCATCAAATTCCACAGCATAAAAGATCAGAGTATCTAACATGCCTTTACCTAATTTCTTAAACCAAAATATAAATTATCAATCACATACGATCTCTAAGCCCTCCAAGCATACAACAAATGAATTTACAAAAAATCAACTTTCGGGAGGAAAAGGCATAAGAACATCAATTTGATCAAACAAAATAAAATAAAATAAAATAAAAAAATAAAAAAAATATAAGGACAAGAAAACATTAAAAAATAAAAGGGGAAGGAGTATAATAACAACTGGCTTTGTGACAACCATCTTTCAGAGCCTCATACAAGCTGAAGACCACATAATCCTCAAATAAGTCAACAGTCACAGTTAAAAATATATAAGATAGAAGTATGAAATTGTAAGTAAAAACATTTAACAAGAAAATGGAAAAAGAACAGGGTTTCCCAATCATAAAAATGATAAGCAATCTGTTTGAAAGCAAAAAGTAAACTGTCTAACGAGCACCAAGATAGATAGACATATTAGGAAAGCAAAACAGATACAGAAAATACACACAAAGCAAAGGAGTCAGACAAGGAAAGTAAGGAAAGGGTAAGGTTCTATTTGGTAACATTTTCTACAATACATTCACTGCAAGACAAGGAAGCATAGCTGTCTATAAAGCAGTAGCTTCTCCCAACTGGTGCATGAGTTTCCCTACTATTTGAGAGCAAGTCAAATTCAAACCCCAACTTCAATTCACCCTCCAAGAAGCACACCTTAGGCCTTCCCAAAAACAGAAGACACAAACCATCATAAAACACTCTACGTTACTAAACACAATTAGTCTGCTCCATGAAACAAAAAGGAATACCTCTCCTCATCAGCTAGATCAGAAAGTCAAAACACCATCTTTTACTTTTAGGAATCCATGTGACGGATGTACTTTTACAAGACTTTCTTTTGTTTTCAAGTTAAAATGATGTTCACTGATGAAAGAACACTGCCTTCAAGTACTTAGTGCAGGATCTGGTGAAGTAAAACTCGATGTGACTAAAGAGAAACAAAAGTTATTGGTGTAACTAATTGAATTCTAATGTGAAAATTTGCCTTATTTATTCAGAATAAAGATTAGGTAATCTAGAAGAAAAATAAATAATTATAATAGATCAGGTAAAAGTCATATGCAAGTAGTTTAAAGAGGTTCTTGGCTTTCCTAATTTAGTGGTAATAGCATCTCCTCTCACATTGGTAACACTAATGATAATAGCAGTTCCATATAGCATATGGCTCATAAAGAATTTAGTTTGGTATTGAATGGATGGGATCCTAGAGATGGAATCAATGTTTCACAGCCCAACTATTTTTCTCTACAATATTCCCTTTACAAATATGTTTCCTTCTTACCTTTACATTAATCCAATAAATTATATTCCCTACACAATAAATTTCTTTGTGGGCTTTATAAAAAAAAATTAAAAAAATAAAATCTAACAAACAGAGAATTAGATGATGAATTGATTCTTTACTTTTAACTTCTTTTTACCACACACAAGATCAACGTTGATCAATGACTCTAAAGCTTAATTCTCCAAAACATTTCTTTCAAATACATTAAATAATAATCTAGGTCGATTTCCTTTGGAGAAAGTAATCAAGAGGACCTATATTCCCAACAAAATAAAAATTCACTTGTAAAATCATTTTAGTAAATGTATACAATGATAACTGCAGATTTTAAGGCTCATAAAGCCTTTAGTCAAAAAATATGAGTTGCATGTGTAAGTTCAATAGTGGAAATAAAGCATAATTCCCTTCATTCTCTCTTGATGACTGATATCAGATAAAACTTGTTTGCTTATGACGAGAGAAGCAGGTATGATTGTTTTTATACAGGACAAAGACCGAAACTTGGTTTACATAGTGAATGTGGAAAAATTTTCGTACAGTTTGTGTGACTAGGGAATTAGGGAATTATCGTAGAAACCAAGTAGCAATGAATCACAAACTATTCTCAAGGTAGCATTATTTTCATCTATATATTACCTTCAGTAAATGAAACAACGAGATTGAGTAAACAAGTGGCAACATAATTTTTGGGCTACTTAGTCAACCTAAATTAGCCTCTGCACTTCCATTTCATTCACTCAGGTGGCCACAATCATAATTGTGCTATGGCTGGTCATATATCAACAATCTATCATGACCAAAACCAACCACATACCCACCAGTATTAATAAAGCTGAGAATAATTAGTTTAATATAAACATTACCTTCTCATAGAACCCACGGAACGTCCAGGATACAGTTGTGCATGTCCTGCAGAATGGAAAAAAAAAAAAAAACATAAAGAGCAAATAATTAATAATATAGACACCATGCATACCAAGTATGTCTAAAGAGAAAATCTGGAACATAAGGCCATTTTTGGCGTGAAATATTTAAAGGTCATTCTTTAGTCCTCCACCTTAATTTCGACAAATCATATAGATGAAACGTTATTAATGCCTTGTTAGGTTAAGCTCAAATGATAGAACAAGGGAAAGGAAGGGAGGGAACAAGAAGGGCACATTCTTCTCCTTTTGCTTCGGATAGAAGATTGAAAACAAATGGAAAGAAAAGAGGAAAAAAAAAATTATCATTTGAAATTTTTTTCCCACATCACCTGGTTATTTTACAGTTCAAAATAAAAACTACCTTTTTATGAATGCAGTTAACTACAGCAAACAACCCAAGTTGAGACGAACCGAGTGAAAAATCCATACCATGGAAGCGACATTGGATTTTAATAAGATGAAACTTGACACTTCAGTTAAGTTCCATTCAAACTAGCATTTGATAACTAACACTACAGATACAAAGGAGAAAGACCTACAAGAACTTGAGAAATTTTGATAGTAATGACTCTACAATGTAGCTTTAGTCTAGCAAATTCTACTTTGCAAACCAATGACTAGGAATGTTCAGTTTAGTAAATGAGTTTTAGGGTTAAGGGAATTTTAGCAGTTTGAATATTTGCGTCAATGTCCAAGAGATTTTAACAATTTTCGTAAACTAGGAGAAAGGTTAGATGGTGTCAAAAGATGAAGGTCCTGACCCCAATTTCTTAGAGTGATTCAAATTGTTCTCTCTTATTCTCGTGATTTTATTAATCATTTGGTTTATTCTAAATTTTTCTTTACCAAATCATACTTCTGCGTCAAAATTATATTTGATTTTGAACTTTGTTTCCTTAGAAACGTTGTATTTTCATCTATAATATCTGCATAGTTTCAATCTATGCACCAGCAGAATTTTGGGTAGTTTCAGCCTTCACAACATCTTCAATGGACTTGTCCTGTATCAATTACTTTCTACCACCAGTAGGGGCAGAGAATAATTAAAACAGAACACACAGCTGCATGGAAAATATGAATTAAATGCTAAAGGAATACAAAAACAGCAGAAATAACTAACCTAGCAAAGCTTCCCTCACTATAGCAACAAACTGTTGGCAAAAATTTAATACTAAGGTAGCTTAACGTCAAAATTCCAAGCCTAATTGTTTCAAATTCACCAAATTATGCTTCTTTTCTTCTCTTTCTAATAAACACTCATTTGCATCAGGTTGGTAAATGTTATTCCAAGGTGGCTCTTGTAATATCTTTTACAAAAGAAAATTTCTCTAGTTGTTTCTTTATCCATGCAGGTAGAACCATTACACTAAGAAGCTCTTACTTTGGGGGGTTAAATGATTCTCCAACTTGCCGCCACAACTTGCAAGAAGTCACCTGCAAAACCAGAAAAGAAGTCAAGTTTACAGCCATTGTAATTTATTGATTGTTGTTCCAATAAGTTGGAAGCACAAATAAACATGAGCATGCATTTAAGTCAAGAAATTTGAGAAAGTAATAAAAATCTTTCAAAGTTTTGAAATCAAATCTTAAGTTGTAAAAATGACTGAAAATAAGTTGATGCAAGAACCACCAATGGTATTAAACATATGACCAGTTAGGGTTGATAGACATTCTAGAATCAACAAGGCGTCACTGCAGTACAAAGAACTCAAACAAATAACAACAAATGATACCTAAAAACGAGTAAATAACAAAAGCAGACCATAGAGAAGAGAAATAGTGACTCTCAGCGCATTAGAGGACAACTATATTCCAAAGATTTCAAGATCATACATCATTCTAAGATGTACCTAGGTAAGGAACATTCACCTTACTTCATATATAGACAGATTGACTTCACCTTAAAGAACACTAGACAACTCCAAAGAGGGATCAGCTTCAGAATATCATTTCCCTTCTCAGTAATCAGTTTTTGTTCACAAGACCTATGTAACCAATAACCAAGAAGAACTTGAGAAGACACTTAGTACTTCGAAAAAATCAAAAGGAAAATAAATTATAGAATTTTAACGCATAGGATTTTCTATTTTGCTTCTATTTTGGTACATCTTAAAGACTTCAATGTCAAACCTCCACAGCATGGCATAGATCCAAGTAAATGAAATATAAGCAGTTAGGCAATGATATAATCAATAAACCTGTTCATAGCCACCAAGTTTGATCACAGCTCTCCACAATCTATTTGAAGAGCAATCAATAGTCAGTGGAAAGAAGATGAGTGCAGAAGAACATCAAAAGTAACTGGTGAATTCAGAAAGTACTGACTTGAGGCAATTTAAAGGTTCACCATAGAACCTAGGGGGCTTGAATTCCAAAGACCTTTCTTTGTGAAAAGCTTCCAGGTCTTGCATAAAAGCTGCTTGCTCCTCCTCTGTTCCCGACTCATCTCCAACAACAGCATTTGTATCCAGCAGAAATGTCTTACCGGCTGTTTTAACGTTAACTTCTGGTGGGGCATTCAGTTCCGGCTCTAAACCATCCCCCTCAACTTCATCAGTGGCTGTAACCTCCATCCCAGGTGCCAACTCCAACTCCATTGTTTCACTGCCTAAAGTTCTCCCTGTTTCCTCATTTGAGAATACAGCATCTTTTACCTTATCTACCAACGTTTCTTCAGGAGGTTCATTCCCTGAAGACGGTTCAACGAGCTTGGTTTCATTCTGTGCAGCTAACTGAACCACATTTGCCCTATCAGTCTGTTTTTGGGCTATCTCACAGTCCACTGTTACTTTCAAAGAGCTCTCCTTCTCCATGGCTGAATCTTGCTGGTTAGAACGACTTGTATACTTCTCTGTGGCTGAATCTTGCTGGTTGGAATGACTTGTATCTTCGACAACATCCTGACTGCAACTCTTCGAATCAATTTTATCAGTAGTCGCTGAGGCAGACCCATCAAGAGATTCAGTAACATCTTTTTCCTGGGTTTGATGGCCCTCAGTCTTGCTTAGGGTTTCAGTATTATCAAGTCCTTGAGGAGAAATATCAGTAGAATCAACACCATTATTAGATTCCAGAATCAATTTATCAGTATCTTTGTTAGTATCCCCAATAAGCATTGCTCCCTTGCCCTCTTCACCTCCTTCCTTGGAATCAATGTCAGATTGTGGGTTTTCTCCTTCATGAACAGACACGGTATTGCCACTGTCTCCAGTATCAGGCTTATGCGGTAATTCTTGTTCCTTGCTACCGTCCATCCTTGATTCACCCACCAGTGAATTTCACTTCCAGAGAAACAAAAACCCCTTCCTTATCTCAAAATCAATGATTGAGTGCCCTAAATACGTTAAAAAAAATTTAGAAAAAAAATTAAAATATTTTTTAACAGAAAATAATAATAATATATTCATAATAGAGATAGATATTTTTTTCCTCAAAAAAAAAAAAATAATAACAATAGAGATAGATAAAATATTAAGATTAATGAACCTCACTCGGGAACTTAAAGCGACAAAGAAAAGCTAAAAATTCCCAGCCACTAGGAGAAATTTAAAAGCAAACGAGCGAATAGGAAGCCAACATCACTCTGCATGTTAGTATATACCGTTGCAAATAGACAAAAACGAAACGCTTACCGGCGTAAAATGGCTTCAGACTTCAGAGTCGAGCTTCAAAATCCAGGTGAGTTTCAATTAGAGTACTTTCTTTCGGCTCTATACCCTACTGAAAACGAAATGTTGAATATAAACATAACGAAATAGACGTGCTCCTCCTCTCCCTAAAATTTGCAGGCAAACAAACAGGAGGATTACACAACAGAAGAAGAAAGAAAGAAAAAACCCTAAATCTCTGCAATTGTCAATTAACTTCGTTCTTTATGAACTGAGAAATAATTATGCTCAACTGCAGAGTCCACCGTTACCCTAAATCATTTTGCTGAGTTGGGTTCTTTGTCTGTTCCCGAAAAATTTTTCCAACTCTCCTCGTGGGATAGTCAAACCATACAACAGCAATTTTAATTGTGGTTTTTTTAATCTAGCGGTTTTAGCGCTTATCTCCAAAACGTTGTATTATTAAAAAAAAATGCAAAACTCTAAAACAATAAATTTTTTTTT
>LVCA01020025.1:326877-340550 GCA_004801955.1 Calotropis procera
AAGGAGATTTGGTCAGCGCTGGTCAGCACCATGAGGTGGCATGGGCTTAGGTGGAATAATTGGTTAAGGCCTAATCTACACTAAAGGCCCAATACGATAATAGCCCAAGGAAAGGTCGACAAAAATTTGCCCTTTTATTAAGCTCACGAGTGAAGACATTGGAGATCCGTACTTTCCAAAAAAAAAGGTCAAAAATAAATAAAAATATTATTGATTTACTAAAATACATGTACGAATTGTTCATATTCTATTCTTCCTTCCATTTCTTAATGAAAAAAATAAGCATTTCCAAATGGTTACTTATGTGGATTGAGATTTCTTCCCGCTATTTACCAAAGCAGATCAGGTAACATGAACCAAAAAGTCGTGAAATCAACGGTTATGATTTACACAGGAATTAAGTATAATGACGTTTCAATACAGGATGCAGAAAATGTGCACCGCCCCTGACTGTGGAGAGCAGCACGTTTATTGTGAAATAAAGAGTTACAAAGATTAATAGATGCCACGTCATATATTTATATATATCAATTTTTTTTGAAATAAAATAAAATGAAACAAATGGAGAGCATTATTTTATTTTTTAAAAACCAATTAATATTCGCCGTAACGCCGTCGAAAGATGTTTCTCGGAAAAGAAAACAAACTTTTGTATGCCATCCGCTGAGAGCTATCTCGATGCTGACATGTACGCAGAAAGCCCAGTCTCGATCTTGAATTCGAAATTTTTATATTTGTAGAAAATATTTACTGAGAAGTTCCAATATCTGCTGGACTTGGACGGATTTATTTAGAATTAGGGAACGGAAGAAAGGATCCATCTCTTCCCTTTTCGTTTGCTTTCGTCAAGCCCTCATTTCTCTTCTCTTCTACCACTCGCTTCTCTCTCCTCTGAAATTCAACTCAAAATTTCGAAATGGAAGCGATCAGAAAACAAGCTACCAAATTCCGGGATCAGGTCGCTAGGCAACAGCAGGCATTCATCTTCTCTCTTTCTCTGTAATTTTCTATGCGTAATATTCGTCTGTTTTCTGTATGTATAGTGCAATTGGATGTCTGATTTAAATCCCACTAAGCTCAAGTTGATCAAAGTTCAATTCGATTGATGTTTAATTTCTGAGATCTCTTAATTTTTTACCCCTATCTTCTTGTTGTTGACGTTTGCTCTCGTTTTATTTCTGAATCCTTCTGTACAAATTGACGCTCCGGTATATGCTTAAAATTTTATTTAATTGGAATTCCTAATTCATCGATTGCGTTCGTTTGTGATTTCGGAAGCTAGCGTTGTGAGTTCTTTTGGCAGACTCTGAATTGATTGTCTTGTTGAGTTTTGTAACGCCTGAAATAGTGTTTATGTTTCTTATGCATTTCAAAATTTCTCAACAGTGTTTGGATCTTAGTAATGAGTTTGAACTTCTATATGCAGATTGTATTTCCTTCTGTTTGGAGGTACTTCTGTAGTTCATTCCAGTATTTTCTTGTAGTTGTGGATGTTGATAAGTTCTCTGTTTACTAGTATTACCATATTTCTCGGATCAATCTTGACATTCAATAAATATTTTGAATTTCGTATTAAGATTTTTCTTTATTTCAGGCTGTCCTTAAGCAATTTTATGGTGGATCAGATAATTTTGTTGCTGATGAGGCTGAACTCCAGCAGCATCAGAAGCTGGAGAAGCTTTACATATCTACCCGTGCTGCCAAGGTAACTTGCTCTCTGCACCTTTATTAAATTTATTTATGTTGGTTTACCTCTGTGGTCTGTGGGCAGAAATAGAAGCTGTTGGCTATTATAACTAGGAACCTTTTGAAGTGGACATATATGGATACGAGAGATAGTTCTATCCTGTTCCAATTTAGCGTGCCTGTATTGATCACCCAACCTTGTTGTTCTTCTATACATGCTTAAGCAATTAAATGGGTAGTAATCAGCGTCTTTCATAGAACAAGTGCTATCCTGTAATATATCCGTTTACTATGCCTGTGTTGATCACTCAGTCTTGTTGTTCTCTATACATGCTTAAGCAATTAAATGGGTGGTAATCAATGTGCTTTCGTAGACACCTCCTGGGTCATAAGATCCCTGTTCTTGAACTAGCATGTTTGAGGTCATGTAAGGTTAAGAATATTAATGGATGGTGTCCATTTTCTGTTGGAATTAGTTTATATATCATATTTGACTTTTTGCAGTATTGTCTACCTTATTATTTGTATTGTTTTGGCATTTTACTCTTCAGCATTTCCAAAGGGATATAGTTCGTGGTGTTGAAGGTTATATAGTTACAGGTTCCAGGCAGGTTGAAATAGGTAAAATCAAGTGCATGTCATTTCTTGTAATTACTTAGTACTCTGATATTGCATGAAGAATCTAATTTTATGTTATATTCTCTGGCCATAGGGACCAAGTTGTCAGAAGATAGCAGAAAATATGGGGTTGAAAATACATGTACAAGTGGTAGTACATTGTCAAAAGCTGCCATAAATTTTTCAAGAGCTCGTGCTCAGATGGAGAAAGAACATGGGATTTTGTTGAAAGCCCTCGGCACACAGGTTCTTCATTTTCTATCTTATTTGAAATCTATTATTCCTCTAACAATATATTCATGAATGTATATTTCTCTCTGCTGTTGTAATAGGTGTTAATTAGTGCACTTTGCAAATTGCAATATTCTTTCCCTCGTCCCATATGATTCTGGAACACATGTATCTATTTTGATTTATTTCATATCTATCATCATCTCATCATTGCACTTTTCTTAACTGTCATGGTCCGTGGTCTCTTCCTGGTCATAATTTGTAGATAATATATTATGTCATAAACTCCAACTGGAGAAGAAGTCTTACAATTATTGTTATAAAAAATTCTAGGGTGGGGTTTGAAATTTATTTCTTTGATATTTTCACGTGCATCCCTATTCAAGGCACATAATCAATGAGTACATGACTTGCTCCATGTGTCTGGTTGCAAACGGATTTTGCTTGTTGAGGTCATGCTTAAAATTACATTTGTGTTGGCCAAGAGTTGAAACATAATTTGGAGGCTTGAAAACTTTCTTTGTACAGAAAACTAGCTTGAAACGGGGTTTTGTGTATTTCATTCTTGTAGATGGATTAAGGTTTATATCTGTTTCTCGGTTAATGAGGACTTGTGCATGTTTCTAGTTTTCCTTATCTTACAGCAAGCAAGTGGTTGACATATTACTACTGTTTATATTTTTTCTAGGTTGCAGAGCCACTACGAGCCATGGTAATGGGGGCTCCATTGGAAGATGCTCGACATCTTGCTCAACGATATGATAAAATGCGACAAGAGGCGGAAGTTCAGGTATTTGTAAAAGTTTACTGGTTGTTAGGGTACATTTTTTGTTCTTCCCTTGTGAAATACTCATACATTTGTTGTTCCCATTAGATGTTTTCTCCAGCATCAGTATTTTTAAACATCATTATCAATTTGCACCCTGGTGAAAAATTAATGGATCATTGGGTATTTCTCAATCATAGTTAACTTCAACAGCTTCTGAGCATCAAGACACTGTTTTCTAGATTTCTTCTTAAATTAAGAAGCGTCTAAACGTATCTTTTGTTGCTGAAATTTGCATAATATAAAGGCAAAAATATTTTGGATGACTTCAGCCTTTTTTATCTTTTAATTTTGTATTACTTAATCTTCTATAAAGGCAGACCTACTTTTTCGGGGGAGGGGAAGAATAGTTAATTGATCCAATGCCTTACTACAAATGCAATCATTTCCATGTTTACACCTGATTCTCAGCTTCCAGGCCAAAGGGGATGTCAAACAAATTCATTTTGTACTTCATCCTTTAAACATTCATAATATAAAAGATGACATATAGAATGATAGAGCATACAGAATGCTTGAAAAAAAATTATATAATCTGACAGTGAGGAATCTAATAGGAGTTACAACCCCCATACATATTATTATTTTCCATTTCCCTCTTTAACCTACATCCTTGAATTCATTTTTCCCCCTTGAAGATGGATTGCCGGCATGATGTTCATAATACATTGTTTGATTCTTATATGTACATTTTTATATTGATGAAGAAGTGCCCTGAAGCTTGTTGAATTTCCAGAAATGCTTTTAAGTTTGAGTCGTTCTTCTCTTCCTTCTTTCACATTGATGAGAAGAACAATATGTGCTTATTTAGGCCATAATTTTAGTCTAGAAAGAATAGTGCTCCCAATTTTGAAAGGAACATCTACATTTGTAAATTGGATAGTCTGAGAATGAATGTCCTTTTCTAAAATTAAAAAAGAAAAAATTAAAAATTAGAAATAGATTTTGAACATCCATAGTTACCCTATCATCATATGAGTTCTACTAAAATGTGGATCCCAATGCTAACTTCTTTAATTGATAAGTATAAGATTGTAAATTTTTTATTGGTTCAGTCCACTGCTAAATTTCCTATTTAAATCAAAATAGGACATTCAATTTCAAGGGAGGAATATTTACTGTCTACAAAATAAGCGAAAGAACTTTGATGATTTGCTAATTTTCTCCTTCTAGTACAGGGATTGAAGCAGATAATAAGGAAACATCTGTTACTAATCACTTTCTCAGCCAAAGATTTTGATTTTATTTTCTGGCTAACCTAGATAGGCTGTTGAAGTGTCAAGACGACAAGCAAAAGTGAGAGAAGGAACAGGAAACCCTGACATGATTTTGAAACTTGAAGCAGCTGAAGCAAAGCTGGTAGATATGAAAGCAAATGTGGCTCAATTGGGGAAGGAGGCTGCTGCAGCTATGGCTGCTGTGGAAGCCCAACAACAAAGACTTACTCTGCAGCGTCTCATTTCCATGGTAATTATACATTCATTCCTGCTGTTAAGATTGTAATATTTCATTGATATACTACATAGATCTTAATGGATATCCATGTTTAGTTCACTATCTTCCTTATGTTTTAGGTTGAATCAGAACGTTCTTACCA
Organism: Calotropis procera; assembly: GCA_004801955.1. Taxonomy (NCBI): domain Eukaryota; kingdom Viridiplantae; phylum Streptophyta; class Magnoliopsida; order Gentianales; family Apocynaceae; genus Calotropis; species Calotropis procera. Next base: position 331,836 of record LVCA01020025.1, read on the forward strand.
CCAGAGAGTTCTGCAAATACTTGACCAACTAGAAAATGAGGTTAGGATATTGTTATTTTATTTTTCAAAGAGTAGTAGTAAGGCAACCGTGTTTTTTTATGTGATTTCTGTTCATATCTGATGCCACATTACCTAAAATCAATTAGATGATATCTGAAAGGCAACGAATTGAAGCTGCTCCAACTGTAAGTCCTGCTGTGGACAGTGTTCCACCACCTCCTTCATATGAAGAGGCAAATGATGTGCCTACATCTCCTGCACAAAATGGATCAACTGATGCGATGGGTTATTTTCTTGGTGAAGTAAGTAAGCAGCTGCTAAGTTAAACCTTTTAGCAGGAAGTATGTTGTTTTGCTTATTATATTTATTTTCTTTGCATATTTTGATAGGTTATGTACGCTTATCAAGCTGAATCTGATGTGGAGCTTAATTTGTCAGTTGGAGACTTTGTTGTAGTTCGAAAGGTTTGCTCCTTATTGCAAGAACTTAATATTATTCTTGCCAGCTGATTGATATTTGCAAAATTTATAACTTAAGTTATGATTTTCAACTTAATGGATTGACTCTCCCTCTTTGATATGCCATCTGAAATAAATACAATCTTCTTCTTTTTTCTATTCTTGAATCATCTTCTGCTTGTGATCACTGTTTCCATATCTGAAATCATCCAAATCCAAGTCCAAATACACATTTATCATTAATCCCCTTTCTCACAATGCTTGTATAATATAAAATTAGTGTCGTACATCTCTCTCCACGTGGGATTTTATGCATATCCACATTTATCAGTATTTTCAAGTCTTATCTTATACCTACCATGTTCTGCCATCTCTAGCAGGTTTCAAATAATGGTTGGGCTGAAGGAGAATCTAAAGGAAAGGCAGGGTGGTTTCCTTTTGGGTACATTGAAAGAAGGGAGCGCGTGCTTGCTAGCAAGGTGGCTGAGGTGTTTTAATGTGGCTTTCAACCAATGTTCTCCACTCAGTGTCCGTGAATCTGTATTTTCCCACCTATTCACGGGATAAGTAAGTTTGCACCAGACGAAAAGTTTACTTGAAATTTGCTTTCATATTTTACTTCTTTTAAACTGTATAATTAGTTGATACCGTTTTGATGACGATTAATTAGCATGTGTGTCCCCCTCCCCCAGCCCAAATATTTCCCCACTTTCCCCTTGGCGCTAGAGGAGGATTACTTTTGATTAAAAAGTGTATAGACAATTTTGTTCAGTGGATACTCAAATTCGATATGGTTAAGGCTATATTTTACTTAATCTCAAGGGTTTTTAGCTTTGTAGTCGGTTTGGATAGAAGGCAATGGTTGAAGTGGTTTATGTTAAAGAATGGTAAGCTCTTGCTTTGCTTTGACACAAGAAAGCGTATTGTGACGATATTTCACTATGAGCACTAAAAGATTTGTGAGCATCATAAAAAGATTAGAATTGTGGAAATATGCAAGTATAATTTAAATTAAATTTGAATTAGTTATAATCATGATTTTAAAATAAAAAATCAAATAATCTGAACTTAGAAAAAAATTATCTAAAACCGTCAGAGATGTGGAGAGTCAAAAATCCGGTTCCTTTTCTTCCATGCAACAATTTTATCAGGTTTACAAACCAGCTACATCTACCCGGACCATACAGGAGGAATTCAATTACCTTCAAACCAATCAGAAAAGGGCGATAATAAGAAGCATTACAGTCATTGTCTCAAGGCAATACAGTACATTACACTGTTCGAGGAAATTTACCCCATAGGAAAATACAAACTTAACCCCTACTGTTTCATTATTAAGTTATATAAACCATCAAGAAGAGACGCATAGATTTGTTATTATGACAAGTGCAGTACACATTGCATAATACAGATTTAATATTAACAAATGATTACACACGTGCATATGATTTGGTCACTACATGTTTTAGTAGCTACTCATGAATAAAGTCCAGTCCTGTAGGAAAAAAAAGAAAAAAAAAAAAAATTAAAAGACCAAAATAAGGATACAACAGTTACTTTTTTGTTTACCATATATCACAAAATAAAACTTACACATATCATTTGGTCGATTGGCAGAGAGGTAGGCAAGGAGAATACCCAGAATAATAAGGAAGAAAACAATCTGCATTAATAAGAAGAACATGAGATGACATGGGATAACATGATTAACATCTATGAGCCACACCATGATTGAGAAATATCAGCATAAGAACTCACCAGTGTGGTGTTGTATGCAGGCTCAGTTCTCATTATGTAGGATTTCCTGTAACCAGAAAAAGTTAGCAGATACAAGAAAACAATCAGCATAGCAAAGATCTAGGAAGCTGACATACCTCTTAGTAAGGGTTCCAGATTCCCTGCAAACTTTCAAGATTGCTTCAAGCCTGTGCTTTGTTTTCTTAGCATTAGGATCATTGTCATCAACCTATATAAAGCCAGTTTCTTGAAATCATTAACAAGAAATTTTCAAAACTATATAATAATATAATTATTTAGCAGCAACACACCAAAATGGAGAAAACAATTGAAGCACTGAAAGTAGAGAATTCATAAGGAATCGGAATCCATGGATTTTTAGAGAAGAAAAGAAGAATGTAACACTATCATTGACAGACAAAGAAAGTCTAATGTAAAGAAATCAAGCAAAAATCTTGCATTCTAAGAAGACTCAGAACTTGCATATATTGGTGAATTATGTGCATGTGGTTGGACAGTTGAAATGTCAATCTAAAGACTAGTGAAAAATGAATATCCAACTTTGCGTATATGCCTACTTCTAACTCTTTCTCAATGGGGTGCATCAAATGAACCACTGGATAAGGTTTTTTTAATTGCTTTTCCGTGCACGCACAACTGACACTTCCTAGTGAAGGCTTTGCATATACTATCTCAGAAGCCAAGAAAACTAAGAAATGGAACCGTTAAGTACACATAATGGAAAGGCTTATCAAAAGAAAAAGGTACACATAATGGAAAGGAAAGGAGAAATCAGGATTGTGGCTGTCAAATATTACATATTCATTATACCAATCATAGAGAATCTCACCTTTGATTTCAGCATACATGAGAAATCAAAAAATGCACCATAGACATCTGACATGGTTTTGGTTCTGTCAATAACTTTAGCAGTAAGACCTGAACAGGAAAGCCAAAAACAATTTTGAGTCTCTTACATTCACAGGAAAACATGATAAGTAAGAAATAGGGAAGAGTAGCACCAAAGAAAATACTCAAACTCCATCAGACCACAAATATGCACATGATCAAAGTCTCTTAGCATGCATGAGGTGCATAGAGACAAAGGGGTTAAAAAAGGCAAGAGATGAGTCTAGGAACATGCAAAAAGAGAGCTAAGCATGTGCTGTTTTAGAACTTTATTGGAATCAACCAACATATTTTAAAATGTTCTAAAATGAATGAAGTTGCCTTGACCTTGAATACAGATATACAAACTTGTTGGTTACTCACAAAACACAAGAATATAATGCCGTTTCAGCAGAGCTTAACAATTATCTTCATGGATATACATTTTAATCTAATTAGGATAGAAATAAGAATAATGCGAAAAATCTACATATGTTAATCTTGCAAAACACTCTTCGAAATGTGCTTTGCCACAATAATCAAGTTTTTTATCTCCGAAATGTAACAATAACGATGAATAAAAAGAATTCCAGCAGGCAGAATATTCAGCTAATTATTTTGTTTTTTTTCTAAACTAGCAAGTTTAAACAATTCCCAACTAAATTAAACTTACCACGTCTCATTTTCACCACACCTCTGAAGACTTCAATGTTGTTATAACATAAAGCTAGTGTTCCAATGGCCATGATCTGATAGTATAAAAAAAAAAAAATGAAATCAGATGTATTTTCTCAAAAGTGATAACAAGATGGATGACCAGTATAATTTCAGCAATGCAAAAAGAGGAAAAAAAATTTTTTTCTTTAACATTAAAGATTATATTTCCTTGGACTTTCCTCGCTCTGGTATGATAGAATTATTCACATTGTCGTCATAAAATATTCAATACATGCTGACATAATATTCACATACAAACACCACTTGATTTATAATGGAATCTGCACTAGATCATCAAATGGAAAATATCATCTTTGGGAATCTTCTGGCTTCACCATCATAAGCCACAATCTCAAACCCTTTAATTGAGAGTTGGAAATATAGAGAATTCATTTACTACTGATACTGGGAAAGCTTAATAATCTCTCAAAAAGGAAACAACATTCAATAAATGAAGCTTTTTCTGCCTATTCCTGTATATTTTATCCTTGTGGTTGAATACATAGCAAATATTATCAATTTGTTAGAGCTAACACTAAATGACTAAACAATCAAGAGAACACGTAGGAGCACATCAAATATAATATAGTGTGTGCGTGTGTATATATATATATTATTTTTAAATCTAACAGTTTTTTTCTTAAAAAAGGTTGATTGATAACCAAACAATGGAAGGTAACAAAATCCAAAGTCACAAGAACATACCTGTGGAATTGCACAAAAACGAAAAATTGCAGGATCTTTCAAATTAGACATGTATGTCAAACAGTCTTCTACATGTGATAGGGCATTTGTGATCATGTCATTTAAGCATTGTACAGCCTTGACAGAATTCTCCTCGTATTTTAAGTCCTGTAAGAAAATTGCAAAATATGTCAAAGTGCCAGCGAGTTGAAACCCAAATGATATGTCAAAAATGAAACTAGCATAACCACTTCAAAACTAAATACACCATCACCAACAGACAATATTATAGACAAGGAGGAATCCGAACTAGAACTGAAAGGAGCTTCACCTCAAGTTTATTGACATATTTGCTCCAAATCTGACGAGGCCAAAACATACGTGACTTTGGGATCTCATTTATATCTTCCAGATAATCCCTAATGATGTTTGTTTTCTGCAATTATCCAAGATAGAAGGTCCATAAATATTGTTGAAGAGGGGAATGACTAAGATCAAAGCTAGTTGTTTGCAATTCGTTTCAATTCCAATTCCAATACCTGTAGAAACAAACCCATTGAATTTGAAAGAGAATCTGAGGCAAGATCTTCTTTACCCGAGGCATGAAAGAGTTTGGACAACCCCAATCCCACAAGTCCAGCTACATAGTGGCAATATTCATCAAAATCATCATTTGTCTCCACCTGCAAAACAAATACATATTAGTAAAAAAGCACCTATTTTTCAAGCTTTGTTCTGCATCAACACCTGCCAAAGCCAATTTGAGAATAATTTGATAATTGTTTTGCCAGCATAAAGAGTAGTCGATTAATGTAAATTGATACGCTTAACAATCCTGTCATATACTTGTATACATCCTCTTGAAAACGTGAAACTATTAGGTTATCATGACCTATGAATGCCATAAAGATGAGGGCCATCCACAATCATGAACATTCTCCAGAACTTTAAAAGCAAGCGTGGAATGATTAATCAAAAAATTTATCAGCAATCTATGTGATACAGGGGAGAGAGTGTGTATGTTTGTTAGAGGGAGTATATAATAGAGAGACATCGAAAAGGGAAACAAACAGGAAGATGGACAAAATTGTCAGGTCACATATATTCTTTAAAGAGATAACAACTTTGTAAAGGAACTCTAGAAGTTACCATATTAGGCCATCGTTCTTATTCCCTGATAATCAATTCTTTTCACATACCTCTTTACAAATGAACTTTGCCATTCCTGCACCCATCCTCAAGGTAATATCTTCAATTGCTTCTTGGTAACTACAAAATAGTTCACAGGTGTACTATGTGTAAACTGCCCAAATAGTTGAAGCTTCAAGCTAAGAAAATGCGGAGGATAATATTGCATTACCCCCCAACAAGCATATTTCACCACCAAATGCAGATGTAATATTGTTAAAATCACAAATCAAGTATAACCTGGACGGTGAGCTAGGCACTCCAGATAAGTGGAAAATTGAAAAGATTAAAAGAAATTACCAGAGCAACTTTTTGGCATTTAAATGTTCAGATGATACATAGAAATGAATAAGAATAAAGTTCATATGGCAATACATTAAACGTCTGCATGAGGTTCATTAATCATACCAAACAGATATTGCATCATAAAAATTAAAACATTTTCACCAGCATATAAACCGACAGTCAACGAAGATCAACTATTAATCATGCAAAAAATTACATATCATGACAGAATGTACCATATGCTGACTCTAATCTTTTGGGGATTAGTTCACTCCTTTGGATAGATAATCCAAGGGAAACTAGATAGAAGAGTTTCAATCGTTTCATCTAAAGCTAGGATCATGACACAAGACATTAAGTTTTTAGTGAACACAAATGTATTGAGAACCAATTCAGAAGTTTATATTATTGTTAACATGAGAATTGCTAAAGAAGAGGGAACCTGCTGCCAAGCTCCAAAAAGGCAGTTGAAACATGATGGAACTGGTCCATTAGAACTTTGTAGTCCTTTGTACCACCTAATGAGGAACAATACAATCAAAATTAGATCAGTTACAGTAAAGTATGGTATGAAATGAGCAAGACTCCGAAACAAGAATTAACGTCTAAAGAACAAAACATAACTCAACATGTCTCTGAAAAAGAATTTCCCCTTTTTCAGAACAAATAAATATTCTAGAAGTGAAGTAAAACAATTTGTTGTTAATATCCAAGCTTCAACAGAACTGCTTTTCCCTTTTTCCCTTCAAAATATTTCATATATCATTCAAAATGACAGGATAGCACACTGTTCCAACCAGAACCCCAACCCTAGCCCCACCCACAACCGCAAACCAAAACAATGAATTAACAATTAAGTGAAGTTAACTATTCTAAAGCTTTTGACAACACTGAGGAGATAAAAAGAGAGAAATCTCACATGAAAAGTGCCATTCGCGATCATATATGTGTTGATGAAAAGCCTTTAAAATGGGCACTTTAACCTCAGTAGCAATGCTTGTATCATCCTCTGCCCATAGGAAAAAACAAACAAATGAAACAAAATGCTACATTAGAACTAATAAGTCTCTGTAAGCAATCAGTTTCAAACAATCTCAATCAGAAAACATTGGAAAAATCAGTGGATCTATTCCCTTCACTGCTATTCCGTACTTAGGCTGGATTCTAAAATACACAATAATTCAATTTGGCAGTCAATGCATAAACTTGTGATCAATTCAAACCCAGAGCAAAGGGTAAAAATGGTGGATATGAGAAGAATATGTTGCCAGCACTTGTTGAGTTACTGCATGAGAACTAATATTGATATGCCAAATGCATACTGCCTGTTATGTTTCCTTTTACTATCAGTCGTGTTTGATCAAATATTTGGTTTAGATCACCAAGTGGATCCACTAAATAATGTTATATCCATAGTCAGGTGGACATATGATACGCTTTACCTAAGGGTTTCAGCGATGGAAATAACAAGGAAGTCTTATGAATAGAAGATCTCACATCAGTGCAACATGCCGGCTTAACTACTAAGACCACATCTATTTTAAAACAGGACTTTAGCTCATAGATATACAAATTAACTTACCTACAGTGTCAAGTGCTCGGAGAACCAAATAGAACACGCATATCTGCAAAAATTGAGAAAAATTACATGAAAACTCGTAAACTGATTAAGCCAAAAAAAGTAGTGCTTCAGATGGATATTCATCAGAAATTCACATGATGTGGATTGAAATGATTTCTTCTTTTTTTTTCCCCCTTTTTAAATAAAAAAAAAGAAAATTGTGTGCGTCTTTTTCTCAGGACTATTTGTCTCCGGTAAAACACCAAGGAACTTCTCCCAAGGACAGTAGATCGTGCCGGAAACATCAGGAGCCAACCTTTTGGGGCAGAGGCAAAAGGTCGAAAAATTCTAACTGGAAGCTTCCTTTATCTCGCAGGCTTAGTCATCGATTCAAAATATTCAGACATAGATCACCACAAAAGCTACCTTAGATGAAAAGGATACACAATTTTCTCATCTGAAATTTCTGAAAGAAATTCAGGAAATACCACCACCGCCTTCAAGTACGTTAAATCTTTCATATCCTTAATTAAAACAAGTTCTCTTTCACTCTAAATTATTTTACTAAATAAGGAAAGAGTGAAGCAAAACACTAAATTAAGCCAAAATTGAAAAGGAAAGGAATGCAATGCGACACATACGGCGTCCCGAAGATCAGTATCGAGCTGCTGAATAACAAGAGCAAAGCTCCTCGAAACCTTATGAAGCAGTGAATAACAGAATCCCCAGTGAGGGTGAGCCGGAATCTGCTTCTCGGCGTTCCTGACCGCCATCTTCAGTTTCAACAACGGGTACACATCATCCGGATGCCTCAACATGGTTCCCAAGCTCCCCATTCTATACCAATTAATTGCCGGATAACTGAAAAAAATTGATCAACAAAAACCACCTATCTCAAAGAGTAACCCGACGATAATCGGGAGAAAAAACCGAATATTCACGGCAATTTGCCCAAGTGAAAGTTGGGGAGATTTGAATTTTACTCGCGCTTTCTTCAGTGATAATTTGGGCGTGACTCCCGATGTTCCCCGAAATGCTCTTGGGTAAAAAGTGGATGTCTAATTGGGAGGAAAATCAACCAATATTATATATTGCACAAACCAACTCACCCGAGAATCTGTTACAATAAAGAAAAAGAAAAAAAAAACAAACCCACTCACTTCAGCAGTACACAAAAGTATTTATAAATTATTTTAT
>LVCA01020025.1:472491-484266 GCA_004801955.1 Calotropis procera
TGCAATCCCAGCACAATACAGAGGAGTGAGAAATAATTGAACCAGTACTATTTTTATCATTAGTGTTGTTTGGGAAGTACTAATAGTAATTATGGCCACTTATTTTCCAAGTCCGGATAATCAAAGAGAATCTCTGCCTAGTTCTTATTCAGAAGGACCTGTTCATCCTGGAAATATGATGATGTATATGAACTATGTAACTTCTGCATTGCCTGGAGCTTCAGATTCAAATCCATCTCAGCAAGAGATTTTGTCTCACCTTGGTGGGCCACGAGTCGGGGAACAGGACTTGAATGAGTGGAAGGATGATAGGAGCAGCAGCATGTTACTGATGCACCATCATCACCCCCAACACCAACAGCAACACCACCACCCTATGGGATCGGGAGCTGCTCCGGGCGGAGTTTTCCAGGGTCAAGGATTATTATCCCTCACTCTCAGCACACACGTTCCATCTGGATTTCAAATGCCATCTTTCCAATGTAGGACACCTGACCAAGGTTTCTCATCATTCTTGAGTTCTAGTCAGGAGGACACTGGCAGAAATGGATCATTGGGTAATAATAATAGTAATATTGACATTGGTTCTCCAAATAAGCAATCAAGAATTCATGAATACGTGCCTACTGGGTGGAATCCAGGTGCAAATGCAGATCAAATGACGACAGATGCATCTCAATATGGAATATCAGGGGGCAGCATTGCTCGAGCAATACCCAATTCTAAATACCTCAAGGCAGCTCAGCAATTGCTTGATGAAGTTGTTAATGTGAAAAAGGCTCTCAAAGAGCAGCAATGCAAGAATAGGTCCGTTAAAGATTCTTCCAAAAGTGTTGAGGGAGGCGCAAGAAGTGGAGCTTCAGAGCCTCCTGGAACCGGATCATCTTCAAACCTCGAGGAATCAAGCACCAACTCTCCAGTTGAACTTTCTGCTGCTGAGAAACAAGATTTGCAAAATAAAATGACAAAGCTCCTGGCAATGTTAGATGAGGTAAGATTCCGGACTATTTAACCCATCTTTATTCCTTCTTTCTTTTTATTCAGTCTTGGTTGTTTTTAGAGGTCCATAAAAACACATGAGAAATGGCTCTTTAGTGTTGCATTGCTAGTTCAATTGGTGATTATACCAAAATTTGTAAATTTTTTTGGCAATATCTTTTGTACGATCAATGATAAGCTATTTTGGTGGTTTTAGGATCTCCACTCCCATAAATATCTCTTTTCTTCTGAACTTTCAGTAGCATAACCTACTGTTTTGTATAGAGTAATGGAAAATTTGAAACATTTTTGAGCATTTAGTAGTGGTCATCTTCCCAGTGAAGAAGTTATGTTGCTAACTAAGCTTGTTTTCCCTTTTGTGAAGAATTGGCAATATCCATCCCGGAGAAATTCTTACACAGGAAATATGAAATGAAACACTTATATTTATGTGTGTGTGTGTGTATATATGTATGTATGTATATAAATGTGAATGAGTAAATGAAGAATTTTGCAGTGATGAATTTATTTGGTTCGTCCTGTTCTCGGTGAATATGAAGCAATATATACAAGTTGATTAATTGATAAAAGAGGCAATTTCCTCCAATATTATTTGTTCAAAAGGCCAACATTCTCTTGTCTGTGTTGAACCACAATTCAGTAATTGATTTTTTTCAAATCGAGAAGAAGGTAGTCACTTATTTAGGTACTTTCATCTTGTTTGAGAGATCTTGGAGGATCTTGTGCCATATTTCCGCATTGTGTTGGCGTTTCCCTGTGGATAATGGATTTTTAAAATTGAAAGAATTTATTTTGTTTTTTATGATTTCTGTTTGTATTGAAAATGCCACGTTTTGCTTCAAAATACATGTATCCATAAATGACAAGGAATTTGGGTGTTTTCTTTCGCAGGTTGATAGGAGATACAAACAGTATCATCACCAAATGCAGATCGTGGTATCATCATTTGATGTGGTAGCAGGGTGTGGTGCTGCAAAACCATATACAGCACTAGCCCTTCAGACAATTTCTCGTCATTTCCGTTGCTTGCGAGATGCAATCAGTGAACAGCTTCAAATTACACGGAAAAACCTCGGGGAACAACACGATGGTGGTCCGGATAATTGTAAAGGCATTGGAATTTCACGGCTCAGGTATGTTGACCAGCAGATCAGACAGCAGAGAGCACTCCAGCAAATTGGTATGATGCAACAGCACGCCTGGAGACCACAGAGGGGACTTCCCGAGAGTTCTGTTTCAGTTCTACGTGCCTGGCTGTTTGAGCATTTCCTTCATCCGTAAATCCCTTGATTTGAGATCTTTCTCACTTTTGGAATGTATTTCTTTTTTTCACTGCTGTGGACGCTAACTTATATTGCTTTTTCTTGCCACCATTTTTTCAGCTACCCGAAGGATTCTGATAAAATTATGCTGGCAAGGCAGACTGGGTTGACAAGGAGTCAGGTAATGTGATTTCGCCTTTTATCCTAATTTGTATTATTCTGTCTTCGGAGTGACAAAACCAAAGGGGGACAATTTTTTTTATTTTTTATTCCAGGTCTCAAATTGGTTCATAAATGCTCGAGTAAGGCTCTGGAAACCTATGGTAGAGGAAATGTACAAAGAAGAGATCGGAGATGGTGAAATGGACATTAATTCTCCATCAGATCTGGCAACAAAAGGTACGAACAGTGAAGCTAAAGCCTCGGAAGAGGATTTACAACAGAGTACAACTTCTACCCCAACCCAACGGTGCAGCACTGGGCAATTATACGAGTCGAGATCTGATGATCATTTTACCGACGTAGAATTGATGGAACCTAATAATCATAATAATACTAATAATGTTGATCTCGCCTACACCACCGCCATGGGTCACACGGAAACTGAAAACGATGAATATGCGGTCGGTTTAGGAAAATCAAGAGGGAGGAACCGAAGGCTGGAATCGAATGGAAATGACGACTGTACTATGATGATTCCGTCAAGTGAAGGCAGCAACAGATTGATGGCCGCGGCTGCTGCCGCCGCCGCTGCTTACCACATGTCGGAGTTAGAGAGATTTGAGAATAATGGGAGCGGAGTGTCATTGACGTTGGGTCTGCAACAATGTGAAGGTAGTAACATACCTATGTCTATCGAGACGCATCAAGGTTATGTACCCACCGCCGCCATCAGAGGAGATGGTATCTATGCCGCCGCAGCAGCATCTTCTATGGGACCTGATGCCACAGAATTTGATTGTATGGACGGGGCAAACCGGGTTACTACTACTCACCATCGCTTCAGTTCCTCTCATCTGTTACACGACTTTGTAGCATAGAAGAATGGAGAAAACAGAAGCTACGAAGAAAGTCTCTCTAGTTTGTGCGAATATATTGTAACATAGAACACCATTGGTTTGGGAGAATAGCAATTTTTTTTTTTTCCTTTTCTTTTTCCTGTAAAGATAAGATACGACCTTTTGGTTTCATAAGCAAAGCAAAAGTTGTAAGGCCAATTTGGTATTGGATACCGAAGGAACTTCTTGATAGAAATGGAAATAAGTCCGAGACTCAGTTAAAATCTGATTCTACCTTCCATTGCAGTCTTCTGAAAACGCAATCCTCAGTGTTACTACTGTGCAGGCAATAGCAACCCGATAGTAATAGAGCAAGAAGAAGGCAATGACTTTCTAGTTAATAAAAGGATCAAAAGACCGTTTAATCCCCAAATATTATTTGATTCAACTAAAACACAATTCATTCACATCTACATCTAAGAGCTTATACCTCTCTTTTTTCATAGATTCATCTCATATATCTGAATGTTTCAATGGAACCTGAGTGCACATCATAGTCTGCAGCAAGTCGCCACTTATCTGAAAGAGCAAGGCAGTGAAAATTCAATTTTATTATTATTGTTTTTTTGAATATATATAATATTACATTTTGACGAAATAGAGGAAGAAAGAAACGGTAGAGAAGGAGAAGAATGTAGAAATACTGACCTTTTATATACAGAAATCACATCTTCCTTCAATCTCGGTGTTTCCAGGAACAGATCACCACATTCCTTTATATCCACAGCCTCCAGTTCAAAGTGCTGGTGACCGTACAATTCGTTCCATTCAAACCACATTTTTGCAATGGATTCCTTTCTAAAGCAGGTTGCGTGGTCTGCTTCCTCTGGGGAACCAGCGGCAACCAACCTATACACATAAACTTTCCTCTCCTGACCAGGTCGAAATGCACGACCTATTGCTTGGCGAGTAACTGAAGGATTCAAATGGACATCCAATACTATTATACGGGAAGCCCCTACAAGTGATATTCCTTCCCCACATGCTTTGATGGAGCCAAAGAAAACTCGAGCATCTGAGGAACTGTTGAAGTGCTCCATCGAAGACTCTCGAGTGTCATTGTCTGAATCTCCAGTTATCATGAAAATTTCTCTTCCAACACTGTATCCCTTAACCTTCATCGTTAATCTTTCTAAGAATTTAAGAGGTAGCAGATATTGACTGAAAACTAACAGCTTCTCCCCACTTGATTCACACAGCTGAAGGAGATTCAGGAAGAATTTTGCTTTTACTCCTTCTCGCTCGTCCAATTTCTCTAATAACATATCAATCTTCTCAACATCGATCCTGTCTTTAGCTGCTGCATTCTTTGAAAGAGATTTCAGTTGTGGATAAACATAAATTGCACTTCCTTCTGCACATATTTTGAACTTCCTTGACAAATTCTTCAGTTCCCTAACTTCACGTTGTTGTCTTGGGCTAAGTCTTAGAAGCACAGTGAAATCAAACATTCCTGGTAGCTCATCTAGGAAGTCTCCCTTGTAGTAGTGAAGGACTTTACTTGTCATTTCCCGTAAATCTTGAATAACAGACACTTTCCTTCTAAAATCTGTATCTCTGAGCAATGTGTGCTCAACTACTTCAAAAAATTCATTGTCCGAACCTTTTTTCAACACATCTCTTCTGCTATTTATAGGAACCTTGCTCAAGATACGCCTTCTAATGGCTTTAGAAGTATCTAATCTCAGGAATTTTGGACGGACAAGATTTAAGATGTTAAAAACTTCTTTGACGTGATTCTGATAAAGGGTTCCAGAGAGAACAACTTTTCTGGGTGTCTGTACCTTTTCAAGGGAAGTCAAAACATCAGTCTCTTGATTTCTTGGTGTATGACCCTCATCCAAGATGAGGATGGAGGGGCAAGTCAGAAGGATCTCTTGGCATGCAGTAGCAACCTTGCTGTTATCAGTGTCGCACACAATTGAAGAAAATTGCTTATATCCTAAAAAGAGAATGCTTCTCTGTTCAGACCATTGCCTTAGAACTTCTAGCTGCTGAGACCTACTATCTGCCTTGACAGAATAGCAGTCATATAAGGGAATGTTTTCAACTTGCCATCTTTGGAATTCCTTCTTCCAAATTGCTAAGATACCTCTAGGCAGAACAACTAATGGCCTAGAAAACGGATACTTAGCCATGAAACTCTGCAAAAAGCTTATGATCATGAAGGTTTTTCCAGATCCAGGAGCATGTGCCATAATGCAGCCACCTGGAGTATTACTCACGAGGTTACTTTGCAAAAAATTGAAGCCTTCAACTTGATGAGGCTTCATTTGCTTGCGATGCCTTGGGTGAGCACATAATTCAGTTGCACTGAAATCATGGTCAGCATACTTAATACCCCCTGGAATATATTCAGGTTCGTCATCCTTTCCTCTACGACCTTCGTATTTGTATGTTCTTGTGCTTTTTGCCTAGACAGAAGAGATAATATACAGAATATTAAGAAATGTATCTTTAACTCCACATAAGAAAAAATGTATCTATTTCATTTACTTGTCACAGTCCTATAGCTGGTGTTAAGCAGTGAATAAATAGGACTGCTATCCAGTAATAGAGGTTAAAAGTTATATTGCAAGACTACTGATAACGGGGTAAAAAACTGGGATGGAACAGTGAGAAAAGGAAACAAAATTATATAAATTGAATAAAAATGTATTCGGAAAGTTATATTGGCATGAGATAATTTGTCACCTTCAATAGTATTACAACTGCAAACCACCTCAAGAAGAGGGAAAATATTTGCAGTTGAAATTTATTAAAAGAGACTGCAGACAGACATCAGTTGACACATTGTATATAAGGTCCAACCCTGGGATCAGCCCTATACAAATATTTAGGAGTTCAGAAAATGAGGCCCAACCTTGATAACCACCATGAAGCACGTGAACTACTGTTATAAGGTATGTAACAATTATGTAGTTCCAAACCTCATATCTACTAAAAGATCATACAGCTAAGGATAGCCAGATAAGAACCTATCATGAAAGATGAAAGTTGAGATATATCTAATCAGCTATCTGCTACATCCAATGCACCATTGAGGATTGTGACTTGTTTTCTTGTTGTCTATATCATATTTCCACAATTGAACCAAATCATTACAGTGGAATAAAGAATACTGCTTTTATCATTTGCACAATCTTTAAAAATCTAGAGCTTCTAAAGCTGTTTCATCTATTAGAATGCAACAGCAATACGGACATATAACTTAGCATAGGAAGAAATGCAAGCTAAATATGCCATTTCAATTGAAAATTACAAGTATTGTATATGTGCAAGCAGCCTTGAAAGTTTTCAGAAGAAAAATTATGTACTCAAAATAATTTCAATTTAAATATTCAATGTATCACAAAAATGCAAACAGACAAGTGCATGAGAAACTGACCTTTGGAAACTGATACTCAATTATGGTTTCAATACCCCTCTGAATGATTCCACAAATCCGGCATACATAACCAATATCATCTTTCAATATAAAAGAGTGATCACATTCATCTCCATTCTCATCTGAAGGTTCATCTGATGAAGGATTTACAGCAGTTTCCTATGACACATAAAAATTGTTTCAACTTTGCATCCCAGAAAATATTACAATGATCAAATACTAAGATGTTCAGCCAGATCTGAAGCATTATGAGGAATCCAAGGACATTCAGAAGTTCTAATGTTTTAAAATTTCTCAACAAACAGTGATGAGTAGTTGACCACCTGTAATAACTCAAAAGAAAGGTTCTCAAACATATACATAGAAAGAGCAACTGAATAAGGAGCTGATAGAATTTATAGAACTACTTCAAAGATGTGCGATTAAGTTATAATTTCAGCCACCATTCCTGTAGAGAAATCTGGGCGCACAGCAAAAGCTTCAAAATTTACTACAACTTGTCAGATTTGCCATTTCAGATATCTTCTATTACCTCAGTTTTATGGCTCATCACCCCTATATGTTCAAAATTGGATTGTGCACTTCAGACTTAAATGGCTAAGATGTTTGAAACATGACATATTAACTAATGGTAATTCAGGTAAAGGTATATTTCTCCAAAAGTTAATGAATTTCTCGTGTACTCAGTGCAGATATTTGGTTCCATTTGTAAAACTAATAGAAGTATGAAGTGGTCAGAACGACTAGTTAAAACAGTTTACAACTTACTTCAGTCAAAAGAATCAAATTTTTTCGGTAAGTTTATGATTCACCTCTCAATATGAGCATATTTTGACTAACGTATCCAATATATATTATTTTATTAAGGGTAAAAATAGTATATAGCATGTGATAAATTTAGTCAGGATATATCTATTTTAGCTGTAATGTGTCAATTTTTTTGGTCAAAACATGAAAATAATATAAGGATGTAAAAATTTAAAATAGGACCAAAACTTTGTATTGATAATTGTTAACAGACTGATGAAAAATATTTTGCTGACTAAAAAAATTATGGGTTTCACACAAGTACAGAGTAGACTAGAAAAGAGAAAAATTTCAATAGCTGTAATAAGTCAGCAGAGAAAAAGAAAGTACCTTTGAACATTCCATTGCCATAGTCATTTCCCTCCAGATATCTTGCAGGCCATCATCATTAACATCAGAGTCTTCAACGTCTTCCTCATCATCCTCTACTCCAACATAGACACCTTTAGAGTCCACGCCTTGCATTTCATCAGTGAGTCTTACATCTCTTTTTCTCAATTGCTGACTCTGAGAACCCTATTCCAGAAATAGATTTTATGTTATAGGGCAAAATGGTAAGAAGAGAAGCCAATAATAAATCTAAACGAAAACTATAGAAATGAAAGAATTTACATTTTAGAGCAGTTTTTCAGCAAATCTCTAATTGCTTCTTGAAGGAGAGATAGAAGAACAGAGGTAAGGAAAAGGTGTCCAGACCTTAAAGAAAGAAGTCAACCCGCTCTTGAACAAATAGGGGAGCGAGACAGAGAAAAACTATGTCAACCTAATAAGTCCTAACCACCTAAAACTAATGAGACTTCTTACCCTTCTTTAACTAGAAAGCACAAAGCCCACTAACATCAAATAAAAATAGCTTTGGACCTATTTATTTATTTTTATATCGTATGTAGGATGCCTTATACCATGACTTATGAGTTACATCAATAAATTTAAGAAGCCTACTCCCTTGAGAATCCAAAGTTTCTAAGTGAGGTATGATGAACAAATCACGAATCTAATGACTATGGTTCAATTTCTCCTAAATGATTTTCAGGAGACAACTTCAAAAGACACATAACCTCATGGTAAAGAAATCTTTCAAAGTCCAGAATCTTCATACAAACTAATAAGGTAAACTTTATTAATTAAGCATACCGGCAAGACAACTTCTTTGAAGGGTAATGAAGGCTTCTCACGGTTGAATTCTTCATCATCAGAATCAAGGATGACAACAGGCTCAGTCGGAGGAAGAAGAAGTAACCCTGGAACAAATTGTAATGGTTGAGTACTAGCATCCTCAACATCAATGACTTCAAGAGAAGTAGACTGATGAGTGATTGAATTCCCTTGAATTAAGTTCATCTTCACTTGTGAGCACATATATGAAAGTGTGGGATCAGCTGCATGAAGAATATCATCCAAATGCTGCCTCCTAGCAATAAGTTCCTCTATTTCTTTGGTGACACTTCCATATTTCCCATAATCCAATTCTTCCAACATCTTTGGTATGATAAATGAATCTGAGTAGTCCACAACTTTGGATTGCAATTTCTGCTTCTGCTCTTCCAACTCCTTACGCCAACATCGAGTAGGAGTTGATTCATCGAATCCATCTTTTTCTCCAACTCTTGTCCTCTTTTGCAATCTAGGATAAAAATCTATCACCAAAAATAGAAATCAAGCACATATCATAGAGTTAGTGCATTTGTATCTGATTTGCTTCTAGAAAGATATAAATAAGCCAAGAACAATATCTTGTTCTGAGTAGTTCATTCCTTTCCGTAAACAAATTGACAAAACATATTAGATTTGTCTAAGACCTTGGGAAAGACGAAAATAGAGAGCAATCAGCAATAGTTACTTTTCTTATACTATAAAGTTCTCACATAGAAGTAGGACACCTTCTTGGCATCTTAAACTATCTGTTTTAAGTAGTAGCCAAGGAAAAAGTAATAACTTATTCCGAAGCGAATGAAGTGACCGGAAGAACCTTGATCTTCGGCAGACATCTAAGGGCACGATTAGCAAATGAAAATACAATTGTCCTAGGGCACGCGCATTTTGTGCTTCTCGGCACCTTTTTCTATGACACAAGGAGCAAAAAACATGTGCTTGTTTGAAGATATGTGGGGTTTTCATTTTTAAGTAAAAGTTTTACCTATTTTATTTATCCAGTTAAAAATTCAAGAGAGCATTGATTGTTAGGTTCCAAATGTACCGCTATGCAATGTTATTCTTCTTTCACAGTTATAAAAGAGAAAAAATACAGGATCTTCAAAGGTAAGTTTGAATGAAAAGATCCATTGACTAAATAACAACTTTCTTAATTCCCATGTAACCGTTACGTTGGACGAATATAATGTGACTGTGGGAGTGGTAATTACCTTCCAAATAGAGTCAAGTCAATCTAAAATTAGAATTGACACTGAAACTCTAAAATATAGTAACTATGAAGTAAATAAGTATCAACGAAAATCTTCATAGCAGACAGATCATTAAACTACATTAAGGTTAGGAATATAATGATTGGTCGTAATTTTTTCAAGTAATCAAAGGTACATTTATATCTTAATAAAGTAAAATATATCTAAGATATATTATTCAGTGCGTGTGCATGCTTTCTTTGAACCTTGTGCCTCAGGCAATACAAGAGTAATAGCACCTAGGTTGCTCCTTGCACCCTTAATAACACAGATAAAAGGGAATCCCAGGGCAGTATGAATTAGGATCAACTAGGAAGTACTGGGATTTGAAAACTCAGAATATAGAAAGACACTTCAGCAAATAGCATTTTATGTGGATGAATATCCTGTTTCTTCTGTTAAACCCGGATGCTGAACATTTCTTGTAAATTCTTTCTTGGTCTACTATCTTCTTGTCAATTCCACTATTTTCCCTTTTCTCTAAGTGTTTGTAGTGATGCAAGGTGCATCAATTTCCTAAAAAGGGGAATCATTCTCTATGCAATGTGCTTCCTTTTATTTATTTTTATTTTATTTTTTCGTTAAATATAGCTGAGATTCTAACTTTTCCATAATTGTAAAAATAAAAGAGTAATTTCCCATTGATTTTAATTATTACTTTTATCATTGTATCATGTCCTTGCATTTTGATTCCTTAAAAACACTCAAATCTCTAAAGAGAGCATCAAATGACTCCACCATTAAGCATACTCTTCCCTGACGAGTTACTATTGCATATCTATTCCCTGATCATTTGAGTTTGCCTACGTTTAAGATTTATTCCTGTAGTTAGCTAGAGAAAGTAAGTTGGGTGGTAATGGACAGCAGCAAAATTAGGACCGCCAATAATGTACTTCCGATCTCTCATACAGCACAGCGTATGAATATGATAAGATATATACAAAGAAGTGAATTACTTCAGTTATGAACTCCTTATGAAATTCCAGCATACAAACCCCACCAGGAAAATAAGGGGAAAATTGTTGTAGTGTTAAATTAACACTTGAATTTACCACTAGGTCGACTTTGAAGAAACCTTTTCGAACCCGAGATCCCATCCCTTCTTTGCCAGCGTTCACTGACGGAACCCATTACTTCAATTCACTGAACAGAAACAAAACCAACGTTATTTATATACAGCATTGGAATTTTCAAATGCCAAAACAAAAACATTCATGCATGTCATATCGAAAGGTCAAAAATCTTCACCAATTGCAAAAGACATTAATTTTTTTGGTCACCTTGAGAGAAAAAAACCCAAATTCAAAAACAAATAACCACCCAGAAAGAGAATCCCCAATTCAACCACAAAATCGAAACCCGAAATTTTGAAAGAGGCGTCTATCACATTGGAGTGTTGCGATTACCACTCCTTCGATGACTTTGGCAGAACTGATCGCCGGTAAGAACAGACAAATTACTTTGTCCGAAGAGAGCAGACTCAGCAGAGCGCTCCCACTGCGGATTCTTCTTTTTCTTGCATATTTATATTTATTTTCGGTTACTGAGAACTTCTTACACGTAGGGTCCGAACACTATTACTTTCCAATGGGTTCACAGAACTCAAATTGGGCCAAGTCAAAATAATCTTGAGCCAATTTTATACTTAACGAGGCCTCTTTATAAATAATTAAAAATAATTGGACATAATTTTATAAATTTCATTTATATTATAAAAATTAAATATGCTTTTATAGTCTTAATAAAATTAAATAATTTGCTCCAAAATTTTTTTTTTATCAAAATGAACCATTCAGACGTTGATTCTAAAATGAAAAGTATAGATATTTTAATTATTTATTCTTTTTTATAAATTCCTT
>LVCA01020029.1:58093-68774 GCA_004801955.1 Calotropis procera
TTAAAAAGAAGATACATAAAACAGGACTTTTCCGGTCTATAAACTTCTTTATGTATGTATACACGTATAAGAGAGGAAAAATTTAATGAAGAAAACTCCCACTGGATACACAAATGAATAATACTGACAGAGAGAGAAAGACTATGCTGAAGGTGTGGCTGAAGTAGTTGTTGTGTTGTTGGATGTTGGAACTGAATATTGTTGTTGAAGTTGAGCGGAGTGACGGTGCTGATGCTGAATCTGGAGCATATGATGATGCTTCATGGGCATCTGTTGAATCAGGCAACTTGATGCTCCTCCTTCTTCAGTGAGCTCTGAACTTGCAACCTTCAGACGCTGCACTTCTGCAGTCAATGCTTCATGCAACGCTACAACGATAAAAAAAAAAAAAGAGAGAGAGAGAACTTTTCAAGAAACTAAAATAGAGAAGGGGGAAGAGCGTAGAAACCAGAATAGATAAGGAAATCAAGAGAAGAAAAGAAAATACCCTCTCTCAATTGTGCTTGTTGTTCCATTGCTTTAAGGCGGAATTTCAACTCATTATTCTGATTTGTAAGCTCAGTAAAATCTTTCTGAAGTAAAGACACAATTAGCAAGGAGTAAGGACTAATACATTCAGAAAAAGAGCTAGAGCTGCAGAGGAGTTCCATGTTTACACATATAAATAAGCACCTGCAAAATGGTAAGTTGGGCAGACAATGTTGTTGCTTCTGTCTGCAGAGTCTGCACCTTATGTTCCAACTCAGAAATGTAGCGCAGCTTACGCTCCTTGGAACGGGCAGCTGACTGACGATTAGCCAGTATCCTGGGATGAAAGAACTCTAAACACATGAGAACACTTAACCAGTAAAATATGTTTTACAAATAGAGTTAAAGCTCATAACTGAATCTCATACATACCTCTTGGCACGTTTGGGATCTGATAAAGCGATCTCAGCAAGTCTCTCGTCTGTCATAATTTTTTTTACCTCAGAATCACTGAATTCTCCATTTCCAAACTCCAAGCTAAACTTACCCAAGTTCTCTTGCACTGAATTTCTCGGTGAGAATTGACCTACACGATTACCACCAGATGGAGGTAATTTTGGAGACTCATCTCCAAAGTTCAAATTTCCAAAAGCACTATCCACTGAAAGGCTCCTAAAGTGGCGAGTTGTTGGAGCATTATCTCCAGCTGCACTTCTTTTTATTCCTTCCCTTGGACCCATTTCTTCAATACCATTTTCCTCTGGGGTACTCTCCCCTTCATTTTTGCAGCTATAACCACCATTTCTCTTCATGGTACTAACTATTTTCCCTTTATCTTTATCCTCAGAGCTGGATGCATTGTGTCCGTCAGTATTCTCCAAATTCATGTATGAACGGAACATATCATCTACTACTTCCCCTTCCGATCTTCTTCTGTCACCTCTCCCTTCAAGATGACTCTTACTGTCACTAATGACATCTGTTTCCTGTTTCTGCAAATGAATTGGCTTATTGAATCCAAACTTATTATTCACAGAAGTCGACTGGCCAAAAACTCCTTGACCACTTATTGGCACCAATTGAGGTGAAGTCTGAATCATGGCACTGAATCCTAATGGAATATCACTATTAGATCGTCTATGCCCTTTCCTGGGAGGAAGACTCTCAAAATTACCTCGAAATGCATTCTCATATGTATAAGAAGAAGAAGAAGAAGAAGAACCAGGCAAAGGTGGAGCCCTGGAACTAACATCCACTTCTTCCATTGAAACATCCTTAACACTGGAACTGGAGGCTAATGATGACTCACTATGAGGAAGAGGACTTAATGGCGGCAAGCAATTATTTGTGGAGAAAAACTGAGGTTGAGATGAAGATCTTGAATGTGAACCCCCAAAACCATATTTCTGGTTAACACGTTGTTGCTGACCATTTAACTGAGCCATCCAAATTAAATTAACTCACGCCAATATATACTCTTCTCTCGCTAAAATCCTGCTATCCTCTAGCCTTGTATATCCTAACTGGAATCAAAAGCAAAAGCCAATTTCAAATGTCCAAACATCCGAAAAAGAAAACAAATCTCGCCTTATCAACAATAAATTCATTTTTTTCATTTTCCTTTTCAAAAATTTCTAAGTCTGTAGAACCCTAAACCATAAACAAGCAGAAGCAAATATTAATAATACATTCAACAAGCTTCAGAAAGAAACAAACCCAGGAAACAAAAGACTACATAAATTTAGCTCAACATTCCGTGCATTTCCTCAATAATTAAGGAAAACCCTACTGAATGGAAGAAATTTAAAGGATAAAATCATAGCTCATTCAAATTGATCTAAACAAATTAAATGACGTGTACCTGATACCTGACAGCAAAGGCCTTCGCCACGGGTCAAAACCATGGAAAACAATTCCAGTGTTTGTTCTCTCGGCTCGGTAGTCAAGGAGCAGAAGCCAGAAGAAAAAGAACGAGGAAAATGGGATATAAATTTTTGACAAGAAGCGAATTTCCCGCTGAAAATGGCGGTGATTACGTTAAATTAGAGGTAGGAAAAGATTGTCCGAAAAGACAAAAACTTTGGATTACATAAAAAATGACGAGGAAAGTATAAAAAGATAGCAGCAAAACCCTTTTATATTATTATTATTATTATTATAGAAACTCTTGAGTGTATTGGATTTCCTTGCTATCTCAGTGCAGGCCCGCGAAGCTTAAACGCTATACAAGGACAAATTTGGGACTTTATTGGAATTTCCGCTTCTATTCGGCGTTAATTTCACTCGCATTTCAGTTTAGATGGGCTTTCTCGAATTGGAAGGCCTGCAGATATGGCCCAATCAGCCCTCTTTAAATCACCAATCACCATTTGTTACTGAATCAAAATCATCTTTGAATTTGTCAACCTGGCTTTGTTTTGATCGATATATTTATTCTTTAAGTTATTTAAAACTTAAAGTTTTAATGTTTTAATATTATATTATTAGTTTAATCTGTATGTTAGCGTAGGAACGACTAAGTCGTATGTCATTTGTATCATTTTGGATTTGTACTCGATTGAATTTATTACGAAATAAAAATGATAGAAAGAGTTTTTTATTTGTGAATTGGGAAGTGTGATGATTTAGTATTACTGCAAATACAATTATGACTCCCCTTTTAAGCTTGTAAATGATGGGAGAACAGTACCAATTGAGATGTAATCCGATCATTACAACGAACAAAAGCATTGAGCGGAGATTTTGGCGTTAGAGAGAGAGTATATTCGTGACACAGAAAGCAGGGAGATCAAGACGCAGAATCAGCCATTATTCACTCTGCCTGAAAGTAAGTAAGAACTACAAGAAATAAATTAGATGACGCTCCAAAAATGGCCATTGACCTAAAGTCTGAAGAAACAAGTAATTTATGACTAACATGTACTTACCGACTCGTAATAAACAAGTACAACAACATATCAGACACGCAATCCTTTACAGTTACTTCCAGTTACAACCCCAGAGGCTTCAAGTTTACTAGATGTTTATCCATCGTTTTAACCAATAGATAAGACATTCAGCTTTTCTTCATCAACATATGTGCAATAAAAGGGGGGCAAGGAGCATACTCCTAAATTCTGCTGATTCATCTGTGGACATGTAAGCTTAGGGGGCACTAATTAGGGGAGAAGAAGAATAGCAGTGCTTTCTCAAATTACTTACTAATAAAATGCATCCTAATCCCCCAATAAACAACTCAAATCGCTTGTTTTTTCCCCAACTCAAGTATCTGATTTATTTGATAGTAATGTAGCGGTTTGTGCCATGCTTTGCCCAGTGGTCTTTAAGGTCAACAGGATTCGACAGATCGTGGCCTTCAGCAGCAAGTCGACTAAGCAGTTTGTTAAAAGCGCTTCCACTCATTTTCCGACCCCCAATTCTTGCATGCCGCTTGTTAGGGACAGCAGGCAGTGGATACATTGACAAATTGGTTGTGCAGCAGGAAGATTGCCAGCCACCATTTCCCCACTTATAGCATGGCCTCAGAACCCCAGTGCATGAGCAAACAGGTACTGGCATGGTTGAATCATCAAATGCTACCTGATTAAGACCCAGGTCCTGATCCTTCCAATCTGGCTTTGAGACACCCACTTGTCTGTTCAGATCATCACTACCACTAACCATTTCCTGCCCCTTCCACTCATGCGATTTCCCAAACATAGTTTTATTCAAGTCTTCACTTTCCCTTTTAACCTTTTTTGAGGATTTTGAACTCTTCCTAGGTGTTGCTACTGCCTTCGCTTCCTTTGCTCGTTTTGTTTTCCGAGGCTTTACGGGCTCTGGAGCCGGAGGTGACATAGGGATGGTATCATTTATAGGCATATCCCTGGTACCAAATGGAGCTTCACCTACTTGGGTCTGATGAGGAACATGCTGCTGAGGATGGTGCATATGTTTCACCCCACGAGCAATTTGGCACCCAGGTGGGCATGGGGACATACTACCACTATTCATAGAGTTTTCACGGTATTGAAGAGTGGCAATGGCATTATCACGTTCCATTATGGCATTATTTCTTTCAGCTAATGCAGAATCCCTCTGCAAGATAGCCATATCTCGCTCTGCCAAGGCAGCCTTTTTCTCAGAAAGAGCCAAGTTTCTTTCCTGAACAGCAGCATCTCTCTCGGCCATAATTGCCATTATCTGTTTCATTGATGGTTGATGCATCAACCACTGAAATAAGAACATAGGATTGTAAGTAAACAGACAAGAACTGGAGGAGCAGACCAGTCTTCATCCACTTATCACTTTTATTCCAGAAGAAAAATACGGTGTGCTAATGCATCAGAAACCAAGGGCTGTTAGTACCTGACCCTGAGACGGCTTATGCCGACCATTCTCACGATGCCCACTATCATCCATCTGATCTCAACAGTTGAATGGAAGGTGATAGTATTTATAATGTTTGCAACCAGTATTACAAGTGCAACATGGAGTCAGGATGGCATTAAACCGCTAATCAGGCACTGTAACTGAATTCAAGGAAACAGAAAGATGAAAAGTTAAAATAGAATATTGTCATCTAAACTTTGTACTATGCAACAAATTTATTCACAAGAAGAAAGGATAAAAGAGTGTAGACAAACCACAACAGTGGGAGAAGCTGGAGAATATCAGAAGTACAAGTCCATTCTTTTCAGAACTTCTGTAAACCAAAAGGACAAAAGTGTGTTTTATCATATGATATTAAAGAAACAATTTGTCATAGTCATGAAGAACTCCAAAGCAAACAAAAATTACTGCACGACAATAACCAACCATACCACCCCTAGCATACCTTTTCAACTCAAACCTGCATAATAAAATCCTGAAAAAGAAAAAAGGTAACCATCAGAAAGAGAAACTGAAAGTAATAGAAAATGCTCAGATGGTACAATTAATGATCCAAGACTTGAGAAAGTCAAATACATCATAAGCTCGAGAAGATCTTCCATAAATCAAAAGAACGGTAGCTTCATTTCTTATGTTGCAAAAACAAATTCACTAGTTTAAGTAAGATATTATTTGTCAATATTTCACCAAAACTTTCAAAAAAGAATTCCTCAGAAAGGCAAACTTCATATTATAACAAACATAAGTACGTTGTGCCTATGAAACCTATGCCTATTTTTCCTAAATATACTGTGTGAAAAATGTTTCACAAATGACCTCGTGCACCAAGAGAGCACTTGGACTTATTTGTTTAATACCATTTCTTCCTTTTCCACCACCACCCTCTCTCAATAGGAGCTCAATCTGTTCAATATTCTCATGAGCCATCTAATGTATCAATGACCGCTCTGTTCTGTCACCCATCCTTCAGATGCAAGAATATAAGATAAAAGGAAAAAAGAGCATCTTCTAATCCATCATATATATATAAATACATGAAGCCACAACATCAGTAACTAAAAGGATTTAATACATAGATTTAGTCATCTACATAATTATGTCAGTTTATGGGGAAGGACCTGATTTAATAAACAGAAGTAGACTTCTAAAATCAACTTCCTAATCATCATGAATTGAATACATGTGTATATATACAAAATGGAAGCACACATTAAATTTTAGAAATGAGTTCAGTATCCATGACTCTTATCCCAATGATAAATCAGAAACTGGTACTAGGTAGTCAAATAGTAATTGGGAGCAAGCCCAAAATCAAGGTAAGTAATCAGATCCCCCAAACAGAAACAGGAGCCTGTTAAAAATTTCCGGAAGGAGGCCACTTCACAACACAAAATAAATAATTCCAAAGAAAAAGGTAGAGCCTAATTTACTCGGAAAGAAAAAACAATAATAATAATTCAAGGGCAAAAATTGGCATAATATAAATAGAAGATCCTAAACCACTGGCCCCAGGGAAGCAGTAAAAGTTCAGTCATGAACCGAAGTTCATCAATTGTAGAATGGTGAAATGAACTCCAAAAACTTCTCAAGCTGAATTCAGTTCACTAACTTCCCAAAAAAAACTAAATGAACTCACTGATTCAAGTATAATACACGAAATAAAACCCAAAATCAATCCGAAGCAAACCTCACCGAACGCTCAATATACAGAATCAAGATTAGGCATTAAAATGCAATCAATTGAGTGAGAATTAGCTCGGGTCGACATATAATCAACATGAAAATATATGGTTACATAAGTTAAAATCGAACTTATTAAACAGAAACTACCCAAAGAAATCCTATAACTAAATAGATAAAAATGATTAACAAGAGGTGAGTGAAGAATCAAAAGAAAAGCTTACAGTGAGGTATCATCATCGAGTGGTAAAGCTGTATAGAAAGAGATAAAGAGAGAGTCAAAACCCTAAATCGATGGAGATGATGAAATATCTGTGACGAGAGAATAGTTGTTGAAAGGGCAAAGAAGAGATTAAGAGAAGAACACGCACTTTCTCTTTCGTTCTCTTTCACCATTTACATTTTACACTACCTGTCATGTGTCAACACAATTTCTTTACTGTATCTTCCTTTTTCTAATTTTCCTTTTAGTGAAAGTGCAGATCTGTCCCTGAAAATATAAAACATCTTACATCAAGTCCTTTATATATTTTAAAAGTTTCCTTAAAAACAAATCTAGACAAACAGTTACGATAAACTAAACGAGATATATTTTTTAATTTAGAAATAATTAAAATTAACAGGATAAAAAATCATTTTCTAAATGAATAAAAATTGATTAAAATTTTAAAATATATAATATAAATTTATACAATAGACATTTTTATTTATTTATTTTTAATCAAATCTTATTTAGTGACCATTTTGTTTTAATATGTCTGATCTAAACCTACACGAAAATTCGTTCAAGAATTATGATTTTTTAGAAACAACGAATAATTCAATTTAATTAAAAAAATTTAGAAGGCTGTTTTGCAAAAAAAAATGTAAAAAAAATTTATAAATGGGGAGGTGATTAAATGACTCCAAGGAAGAAGAGAGCGGAATCTTTCGTCCTGCATGAGCCGTTGAAATAGAAGCTTCTTGAGATTCGTGCTGGGAGGGTTGGCCCGACCTTTTGAATATTGCCGTCCTTTTCAGCTCTTAATCAGCCAACGGCCCGACGGTGAGGATGATCGAACCTTTAAGAAACTTTTTCTTTCTAAAGCCCCGCCCTACAATAAAAAGCTTCATTCAGAAAAAGGATGTCAGTTTTTTCTTCTTTTTTTTTTTTCACCCTCGTTTGCTGGAAAATCAAATTGATCATGGTTTTTAGGGAAACCTACAAAGAACATGGGGGAACAAATAACCTTTCTTGAAATTTGATTATCATCGATATAATCGTAGTCACAAACATATCATATATTCACCAAAAAGAGAAAAAAAAAACAAAAAAAAAATCTTATCATACTTTTTATCTAGCAAAATAAGTGAAAAAAGGTTTTTTACTTGTAACATCAGATGCTTGTAAATCTCTTTCAAAAGGTTGTGGGTAACTATCGGTTCTCAACTGTTTGTTCACCGCAATTCTTGAAAGTCCAAGACAGAAAGAAAATCTTTAACGAATCTATCCAATTTAATAGCAAGTTCGACTGGCTAAAAGAACAAACTCAGCAAAAGAATAATAATAATAAAATAAAATGTTGGAGATGTACATCTTCTTTGTTATGAAGTATCAGTGAATATAAACTGAAAAAGGAGAAGATGTAGCATTATTAGAATAAACTGGTAATAGTGACTGACTACTTATAAAGGTTGGATTATCAAAAATGTCAAAATAAGGGCATACAGAGAAGACGCCATCCAAATGAAAGAACAATTCTGCTCTAAGGGCATGAAGGTGGAATCAGTACAGATACCTCTAAAATGCTTTAACCATTTTAAGTATCCTTCTGCTACTGCAGGCTGTTAAACATTTTTGTCCAACACAAAGGAAATCATATCAATCTTAAGTTTAGAAACCACTTAATTAAATCATAGAGCTACATTCAACTGCCTAATGTTGACACATTCAAACGGTAGATGATCTTTGGATTAAATTTGCAGAAGTTCCAGGACAATAACAGAGTTTCAGCAA
Source organism: Calotropis procera (assembly GCA_004801955.1). Classification (NCBI taxonomy): domain Eukaryota; kingdom Viridiplantae; phylum Streptophyta; class Magnoliopsida; order Gentianales; family Apocynaceae; genus Calotropis; species Calotropis procera. The sequence continues at coordinate 66,609 of LVCA01020029.1, forward strand.
CCAGAAGTATATAAACATAACAGAAGGTGCAAGAGGTATGAAAAACTGCTTAAACAGACCTATGAATTAGAGTGTTTCTCCAATCTTCTAATTACGCTGTGGTTTCTCCTCTTTACTTGATTTGCTTAGAATGATCACACCAACTACAATGAGTGCAGCACCGAGGAACCACTGCAAAAGCTTGCAATCAGGGAAGCAGCGAATAAAATTGTGAACAAGCAAGAACACTAACAATATTATGCATGCCAACGAATGTTACATATTTTGGTTATATTAAACATTTTGAGGTTAACAAATTCCCATTTCATTTTTTTAGAGTAGCCAGTAAAATAAATATAACAATAAGACTGTGAACTACTGGTAGTTGGTCATCATTATATATATATATATATATATATAGCAACGTACTTCAGTTGGAAGGTACAGCAATAGAGAAGTTTTTTCTTGATGGGATGAGAAGTAAGAGCTATAGTGGAGTTAAGTAGGATGATGACAACCTACTCTGTTAATGGGTAAAAGATGAAAACTTATCCTTCTTACCATTTCTCTTTGTTGATAAAACCACCAATTTTAACTAAAGGAACATCAAAAGTATCTACATAACAACTAACCTTAATAACTGGACAAATGCTAAAAAGCAGGTCTCTAAGTGCTACGTTTATCCACCCTATTTCACCTTAAACTTCTACGTGATGAATGAATATGAAACCTCTAACAATAATTATCTAACTACTCCCAAGTTTTCAAAAAGCTGTTGAAAGGAGGTGGCCAATTTGTAATAGTTCTATCCCCAAATTTACCCTGAAGTATAATTACTAGACCTGAAACAGTTATCGGAAGATTAACACCATCATGTTGGCATCTCCACCAGAAATGAAAAATAAATAATTGGTTCACACTGACAGAAAAATATCAAACTGAACTCAACTCTGCAGCGAATTCATATTCCCGTGTTTAATATCTATATAGATGTAGAAAAAGAAGGCACCCTTTAATAAGAGTATTGACTTCCCTAAACTGGTAATGATCTAAAGACACAAGAAGATAATAAGAACACAATGTAGAAACACACTTCCCTTACATTTCTTTTAAGTACCTGATATCTTAATGCCTCTTCAAAAAGGAAGAATCCAGCCAGTCCAGAAGAGAGAAAATTTGTTGCAAAATTTGTTACAGTAGCTTGTAGAGATGAAAGAGCTTTCAAGCTATTCACATAACATCCCCACATTAGTGCATTAAACACTATCACCATGCCATACTTAACAACCTGCTCCAATACTGAAAACTTGTTACTCACATTCTCGCATGAAAACCATACTTAAATCACATTGCTAGCGAGTGCAAAATCCTGATGATTTACATCAATAACTCATTCTCGTGATGAAATCTAGCTCATATCTATTATCCAACCATAATAGAAAAACAACAAATGCAAAACAATAACTGCAGCTCAGATAAACGAAATAAATACTTCCTAGCGCATATCCTTTCAAATTAATGATTAAAATAGTGAGTATTCGACAAATCACCCAATAAGAAGGAAAAAATTATTAAGAAAAAAAATAAAAATCAGAAACCATGGAATTGTAAGAGGAAATTCGGATCACGATCACGAATCACGTTACAGAAGGAGAATTAGGCTAATTCAGAAATTGTCCAGGAATCAATGTACTAGGCATTCTAGAGCTGTCACTGAGATCACCTGAGATGAGAAGAACTTGGCTGAAATGGCAGCGAGAGCGGCGTTCAGTCCAGCTGAAACCGCCCACGCGTACCCTTGCTTCCCGTAGGCGTCCATAGAAGGTAAGAAATTCAAAGTGCTCAAAGAACCGGTGATTTTTCTCTTCCTAAGAATACGGGAGTCTACCTTCTGGATCGGAAGTCCATTTTGGGCTCAATTTCGACTTCTTAATCAGTGGAATGCTGTAGTTACGGCCCGTGATCCATTTCCTAGTATTATTTTTTTAAAGAAAGTCCGATTATAAATTAGGCCTTATAGTATGTTGTTGGTTCTGCTTTATTTCATTCAGTTTTAACATTTAAGTTATAAATGGGTTAAGCCCAATTCATGAAAAATATAAATAAAATAAATTAAGATAATTAGTATTGAATAATTGTATTGACTGTTAATAAATATTTAACAACATAATTTTTTTTTTTTTTTTT
>LVCA01020033.1:25792-37234 GCA_004801955.1 Calotropis procera
CATTTCAGATATTCAGATTCACTCTTGAATGTTTATTGATGGCATTGGCATTTGTATGAGACAGATCTCCATCAGTAGTTCCATTTTGAAATCTTTCTCGGTGTTGTCGACAAATTCCATCATCACTTGATGTCGAAGCTCAAAGTCTCCCGATCTAAACCACGCTCCAAGAATCTCTATGAACTTCTTCAGAGATCTGAGTCTCCTGATGATGCTCTTGCAGTAACAGCCATTTATTTATTTTTAATCTCCATTTCTATGATGCATCTGGATTTTCTTTTCTTATTACTTTTTCTATATAGTAGATATCGTGAAGATTTATCCTTTTTATCTCTTGTAATCAGGACTATTCAAAATTCTGTTCCAACCAATGTAAATTGATATGTTTGAGTCGGTTGGTTTATTTCTTTTTTGGTTTTGAAGTTGCAAAAGAAAGTAAAGTTTGTCTTCAGTTTTGATTTCGGTATTAAATGGAATTCTTTGCTTGCAGTGACTCTTTGCAGAAAAAGGTTTAACCAAAATAGGGCATATGATGCAAACTTTCCGGGCATTGCTTTATATCTCTTTGATTTTACCAAAAATTACCCAGAAGATTTAAGATTAGGGGCTGGCTTTTTTGGATCGTCAAGTCCAAAAAGAAGATTCCCAAAGCAAACTGATTAAACCATTTTTTTTTTGGGGTGGGGGGTGTGTGGGTGAAAGAGGGATTTATTCTTCTTGTTTAAGTTTTGTGAACATTTTATTTAGGCTATGCAAAATCCCTGTATGAAAGTTATGCACTTCATATTTATTTAGGTGGTGCATTTGCATTCTACTTTCTATGCAAATATACTCATTCTGGGAAATGTAGTATAGAAGTAAGTGGGAGGGAAGCATTCTGACTCTGTTTTATGCTAATTGTGTTGATTGGAGTCTCTCTGCAGTATACTAGGACTCCTGCTGTTCCAATTTAAATTTAGTTATTTTTACTCATGAATGTGTGCATGCTGACTCAAAATTGTGCAAAATCTCTAAAAAAGATGCTAAAAGATGAGTGTCATGATTGTTTTGATTTTTTTAGTTTTTATGATCTAAGTGCAGATTGTAGCATAAAGTTGTACTTCTTCCCTCTCTCTCTCTCCCCCCAGCTTGTTAATCCTGTACCTTAAAACAGATTGTGGTAGTGGGTGAGAAGAATTTTGCACCTGAGGAAATACAGGCACGCATTGATTTTCTGAAAAAAGAAGTAACCTCTGGACGCACAGTTCACATAAAGGTGTGCCTTCCTTCTATCAAAGATTGATCCTAAATGTTGGTTATACCATCTATAAGGAATCAAAAACTTTTAGATTCTTATTCTTTTCAGAAAAGGATGGAAGAGAATGCACAAAGGGTTATGGATGTCACAAACAACTTTTATAAGTTGTCAACAGAAAGAAAAAATCTGAAAATAATTGGCTCTGATCAGACTGTAAATCTGTTGGCAAAGAGACAGAAAGATGCAATTGATCTACAAAATGGCATTGGTGCTGGCAATGGGGAAGAGGACAGCAGTAGTTCCCAAGAAGATGGATATGCCTCTTCAGCAATCCTTCTTGGATCAAGCATTGCAGTCAAGAATGCTGTTCGTCCCATTAAACTTCCTGAAATGAAGAAATTACCTCGCTATGCCACATGGACCTTCCTGGACAGGTAAATATTTTGTTCTATATCTTTTTGAACTCACATCTCCATATTGAAACTCTTTCCCTTTATTCCTTTTGTTTGTCAAAAAGGGTGAGTAGAATGGAAAATTTTTTTACCATTGTAATCTTTTCTCATTTTTTATAATCCTTCCCTCTAATTTCTGACATAGGATTGTCTTAGATGTTGAGGTACTACAATGTTAATCATACTTCATTCCTCATTTTCTTAGTTTCTTCATTGTCCTGACCAATAGTTATTTCCATTTTGTTGTTTGTTCTGTCTTTTTTGATTGATTATGGGCAAGTAAAGAGGGTGGGGTAGAATGTAAAGCTTCTGCCTTCTTACCATCTTCCTTGTGAAATTTCTATCAATGTTTTACTAGTGTCTTTGTTTTTAAGTAGCTGCACGATCTTGCTTTGTTTGACTTAATTTTTGTATATGTTAAAATTCTTAGAAATCAGAGGATGACAGAAGATCAATCTGTGGTTGGTCGAAGAAGAATTTACTATGACCCTGAGGGTGGAGAAGCACTAATTTGTAGTGATAGTGAGGAAGAGACAGTTGATGAGGAAGAAGAAAAGAAGGAGTTTGCAGAATCTGAAGATCATATTTTGCGGTTGGTATATGTATATTTTCACTTTTAGTTAATTTCAGTAATGTGTCATTTAGCTGTTTGTTTTTACTTTGAGAGACATTTCCTCGGCATGTTGCTTATCTTTTCTCTTTTGATTTCAATATAGCCTTGTGCTGTTCATTGCAACAATTATTTTAACTACTACAATAGTATGATGATCTCGTCATTTTTAGTTTTGCTGTCTCTGTGTCTCTGTAATTGAATTTCTGGTTCTCTTACCTTTTGATCAATCAGGCATGTTATCATCAAAGTCAACAATACTGTGCTATGAGGCTGCAAAAACAGATCAGTAACCTTAGTGTCTTTCTTTTTTTCAGGATTACTGCCGAAGAATTTGGCATGTCTGATGTTCTACAGAATTTGCTGGCGAACTGCTTTTCTAGAAGGGCTTGTGACGTCAAGGTATAATTTTTTTCTCTTCAGTCTCCTTAACAAAAAAACCAGTCACAGTGCATGCTCTGGTCTTGTTGTTTCCTGAATGTATTCTCTGGCTTTCCAAGATTAACCACCAACAAGCTTCTGTTCAGGCAAGATATGAAGATCTTGTGAAGCAACTAAGTAATGATGGGAATTCTGAAACTGGTCATTCATATCGTGACAAGGATCTTCCTGCAGCTATGGATTCATTTGACAATCTATTTTGCCGGCGGTGCCATGTGTGCATGCTCTGTATCTCTATTTATTTATTTATTCTTATTACTTTTAATTCTGGAGCCTTGACTTCTATTTTCTTCTTCACTCTACTTCTTTCAGGTCTTTGATTGTAGATTACATGGATGTTCACAAGAGCTAGTATTTCCTGTATGTTAGTTATACTGCTGAGTGAATGTTATAATTTTCTGAATCTGTAATATAATGCTCTAATTTCTTCTGGGGATCAATTAGGCTGAGAAACTGTCTCCTTGGAGCTCTCCAGATGCAGAAAAGGATCCATGTGGCCCACATTGTTTTCGTCTGGTATATTCTTTTATTCTTATTTGCTCAATTAGTTAATAAATAATTCAAAATTTACAATCCAGAATCCTGATAAGTTTTCTCTGAATGATTATGCTTGCTGAGAATGTATTACCTTTGAATCAGTTTGTGCATTAGCAAGCCCTAGCACTTTCTGATTTCGAGTTCTTAATCTTTCTGCCTGTTGCTTACCAGTATGTATCCCATGTGTGTCAGGTATTCAAAGGAGAAGGTAATTCTTTAGTGAAATCTTCCTGCCAGGGTGATCATGAAGGAAATATGTTGCTGGCTTCTGATGGGGTTTCTCAGATGCCTAGGAGGAAAAACACTGGACCACCTTTAAGAATAAGATCCAAGTCTTCCCAAAGCGATGGTGGTTCTCCAAATGCGAAAAACATTTCTGAAAGCAGTGACTCAGAGATTAGACCTTTAAAGGATGTTGCAGCTGTTGGGCCACCTTCACCGCGAAAGAGTAAGTTTCTCCGCAAAAGTGGTGTGCCAAAAAGAAACAGCAAGCGTGTAGCTGAGCATGTCCTTGTATCCATGAGGAAGAGGCAGAAGAAAATGCTGACTTGTAATTCTGATCCTGTTATGTCTGGAAGTCTGAGTTTGAAAGATCTGACTTGCAAGGAAAATGAAGATGATAGTTCATCTTCACCAAATGGGAATTCTCCAAGCAGAAGAAGGTCTAGGATGAAATCCCCTGCTGCGGATGATGACCAACTTCTGGACATTGAGGCTGCTGGTTGCCTAGAAAATGATGTTTTGGCAATCCAACCCTTGGCTAGTTATGATGACACCATGACTGAGAATGTTTACAGACGAGAAGTTAGTCATGATAAATCTTGGAAAACCATAGAAAAAGCCCTTTATGAGCAGGGTCTAGAGATGTTTGGCAGGAACAGGTTGGTTAATTTATGCTTTGTTAATTTTGATATGTCTGTTTTTACCCTATTCCCGTTGCTTTATCAATCAAAATAATAAAAACTTCTGCAGACTGTTTATCTTCACATTTTTCAGATATATTTCCTGGTCATGGTGTTTGTAGTTTTAATTGAATATTGGTTTTCATTTTTTTTTTTTTCCTTTAATTATTATTATTTTTTATGGCAATAAGTGTATCTCTGCTGGATCCTACTTTCATATGTTTTGGACTTTAGTGGGTTGACGCATGTTATGAATGTCACAGTCAATTCTTAGGAGCACTTTTGCTTTGTTAGTCTAGTGAAGTTCTGACTGATTTGTATTGTGTATTAATTGAAAGGAAAAAATTTTGAACATCTAATTTATTACCAATTACTTCTTTTGGTTTACGTATATTCAGATAACTAAAGTATGCTTTCACTTTGTAGAATCACATGATTTCATACTTTACTAGGTAATTACAGTATATGGCATGCAGTTCCAAAAAACATTTTATTATCGTCTTCATCTCTGATCCACCTCTCTTGCTTCTCTCTTGGCTGTTTGATTACATGTCCACTCAGCAATTGGAATGTCTTGGAGTTTTTCTTATTCGATGTGCTGAACAAAGTATATGCCATATAGTGTTACATGGAAATATTTCATTGTCACCTTAATTTCTGATGACTCTCTTGCTTTGTCATACAGCTGTTTGATTGCTAGGAATCTACTGGGCACTTGGAAAACATGCCTGGATGTTTTCATGTATATGAATAGCCCTGAGAATGAGCTATCCTCTCAAGCTGCTGATAGCACTAATTCTCTGGTTGAGGGATACAAGGTTGATGGTAATGACACCAAGGTAAGTATTTTCTTTTGACGATTCCTTGTTTATGCTCCTCTCTTCCATGTGCATGTGAGATTATTCGTTATGGAAAATGAATTAGGGTAAAGGAGTTAGAAGAAGGTCAAGGTTTTTGAGGAGAAGAAATAAAGTTCGCAGGTTCAAGTATAGTTGGAAGTCTGTTGGATATCACTCAATCAGGAAGAGAATATCTGAGAAGAAGGATCTGCCATGCATACAATACAATCCATGCACCTGTCAATCTCCCTGTGGGAAGGACTGTCCATGCCTTCAAAACGGGACCTGTTGTGAAAAATATTGCGGGTGAGTTATTTTTCCCACTTACACTTTGGAGTATTCATTCAGGTTTGAACTCTCCTGGCAAAACAACTGAATGGAGCCTTTTTAGCTTAAGAAAAGATGAAATCCAAATGATTCCTCCTTTATCTGAAAAGTTAACTGACACCCTGCCACTTTCACTTCCTCGTCCTTCCCCTTCCCAACTGCTGCTACAAGTTTCATTTTGATCTTGGTAAATTTTCATTATTGCAGGTGTCCAAAAAGTTGCAAGAATCGGTTCAGGGGATGTCACTGCGCCAAGAGTCAGTGCCGAAGTCGTCAATGCCCTTGTTTTGCTGCAGACAGGGAATGTGATCCGGATGTTTGCCGAAATTGCTGGATTAGGTAAATGTAGATTGTCATGCAGTATAGATTCAATATGATTGATTATAATCAGTATTTTGATTGGTTTGTTTTGTCTCTGATGATAACTTTGTTCCTCGCTGAAAAATCAAGTGGAATTTTTTGAAGTGCCATATTTTTGGTTGATTTGTGGTTATGGATATGGTACATTAGGAAAATGAAGGAGAATTGCTGGAATAATGTCTTTTTAGGTACCAATTGTGCACACTGATTATATGACAAGCGGTCACTAAAAGTATTTTTGTCATATCTTCCACATTAAATGTCTTATCAGCGTGTAAAAACATGCATATATATATATATACACACACACACCCACACACGCACATATAATTCATCAACACGTGAATGGATTAATAGAATAGTTAATTGGATATGTGTCAAAATTGATGGCTAGTCAACTTGTGGGATGTAAAACCATGTGTCATTTCAAGTTATCTAAACTACAAATTTTCTTTCTGAGTAGTATCTTGTTTATTGTTCACAATTTTTTGTTTTGTTAAACTGACTTTCTAAATAATTTATTTGGCCTTGCAGCTGTGGTGATGGCACTCTTGGCACTCCTTCCCAAAGAGGTGATAACTACGAATGCAGGAATATGAAGCTTCTGCTCAAACAACAACAGCGGGTAATTATGTGCTCCAACCTACAACAATGCTCTGGAACATAACACATTTCTTGTTTTTACTTTTCTTGAGGTTGACACTTATTTAAGCAAGAGAAGTTTTAGTGAATAACAACTGCATTTACTTACCAAAAAAATTAAAATAAAAATAACAGATGCTTTTAGATAAGTGTGTTCTCTATAGAAGTTTCTTCTTCTCAAAAGTTAGGATTTCTGTAGTCATTGTTGGTCTTCTCAGTATTCTGTTGGAAACCTGATGATAGTGTTGGTGCTGCAGTAGTCATTGCTACCTTTGCTTCACAGTGCAGCATCAATATCATTGATTTTTTGGTGAAGCATCCCTTTATAACACCTAAGGAAGCTTTGATATGTAAGACTTTTAGGTTATTCTCTCCTTTGCTGGTGCTTCACTTGTATTTTATGAAATTGACTTTAGCATGTCAAACTAAATACCTCCCCAAGTAGCGGTGTTTCCTCTTTCTAGTGATAAACCAAAACATATTTGGAGCAAATAAGAGTGACTCTATGGGGTTAGGTGCTTGTATCATATCTTGCTTCAGTTCACCTCTGTTGCATGATTGGATGAAAAATTTTACTTAACAAAGAATTAGGAGCTGGAATTTACGTAACTGGACCATAGTTTATTCTCATTGTAACGCTTTTGTTATTAGCTAGGGTTGTTATAATTGCTGCTGCTACTATTTCTTTACAGGTTTTACTTGGAAGGTCTGATGTATCTGGCTGGGGAGCATTTTTGAAGGTAAATACACTCTTATTTGCTCTTGATTTTTCTTTGCTCAGACTCATTGTTATTCTTATTCTAGAATACTGTTCCCAAACATGAATACCTTGGGGAGTATACCGGTGAACTGATCTCTCATCGTGAGGCTGATAAGCGTGGCAAGATCTATGACCGCGTGAATTCTTCATTTCTCTTTAATCTTAATGATCAGGTACTTTTGACACCTGTTTAAATACAATGCTTAATTCACAGTATTACAGAGATATGCTTGCGTGCTGCATGTTCTGACAGAGAACACATGCAGAATGCACCTACCCCTCCCCATAAAAGGATGTATATATATTAGAAGTATATTTTTGCTTGCAGTTTGTGCTTGATGCTTATCGGAAAGGTGATAAGTTGAAGTTTGCCAATCATTCCCCCGATCCAAACTGTTATGCAAAGGTGAAACTGAAACAAAATATTCATTAGTGATGATCATTTCTAAGTTGTATACCCTAACTGTACCCCGCTCTATATGTTTGTTTTGCCTTTGGCAGGTCATTATGGTTGCTGGTGATCACAGAGTTGGCATATTTGCTAAGGAACGGATTTGTGCTGGAGAGGAACTGTTTTATGATTATCGTTATGAGCCAGAGAGAGCTCCTGCCTGGGCCAGAAAACCAGAGGCATCAGGTAGCAAGAAAGAGTATGCTGGTCCTTCAAGTGGTCGTGCAAAGAAGCACACCTAATTCCATAGATTTGATTATTCGTTCATTCTTTTCTCTAATGAAAAGATGATTTTGGACAGCTCTCAGATGCTATTTTAATCAATTTGTTATAGGCCAGACTATAGATCTGCATTTCTGGATTTTGATCTAACCGAATGTCTTTACCTATGTTCATTGAGACATTTTATATTTACCTTAGACATTTTATATTAGATTTTACTATATCATTTGGGACAAAATACCCTTTAAACTATTTTACTATATCTTTTGCAAATTTATTGGGAACTTCTAGCTGATGGTTTGCATAATCATGATCCAGAAATTTGAAATCTGGTTGTTGGTTACTTGCTGTTTAGTTCTGATTAGGTTCTTTGAATTGAAGTCTAATGTTCCTAAGCTTTGACATATCGGAAGATTTTCAGTGGAGCTACCAATTATTTTCTGAGTATTTAGTATAGATGTCTTAAATTAGGATCTCTCTCTGGGTCCGTGGACGTTTCCAGAAGGTTCTGGAGAGTGATGTTTCTGCTTGCTGGCTGGACTTCAGTATTTTTGGTCGTTCGCAAGCTATTTCCCAATTACTATAGACTATTTCTGGAAACCAAGTCATTCCCAAATGCTCGTGTCTGAAATCAATGAGATGGACACCGCCTATCACAGGCAGGTAACCTACTGCCATTGCCCAGTTGACTAAACTAGTTGAGTTGGAGGAAGGAACTTGGTACGATATTGCCATTTGCCCACCCGCTGAAGGAAACAGCACCTGGCAAGCACTGGTGCCTGGAGGGTGCCCCACCATGTGAAAGCACCAAAGAAACTACACTCACAAACCACAATCTTTGTCCCTTTTTTTAAGAAAAGAAAAAAAAAAACATTGTTATCTTAACCTTGAAAGACGAGGAGTCCAATCAAACATTACGGCCACTAGAGTAACAGTAGCAATTGAATCACTCCTAACGACGTCGTTCCTGGTGTCTGTCTGACTCACCAACATCATTGGCCATGGCTAGTAATTTTAAAAAAAGGAGGTGCCTAGAAAGTCGAAATTTGCAAAATGATAAAAAGGTAAAGGGGATTGGAATTGGTAACAAAGACCAGGTAAAAAAGACCCGCCGAGACTGAGACACTAGAAAATTGGTACCATCTTCGTCTTGGCTCCTTTGTCACTTACTCTCTCTCTCTCTCTCTATCATATGGTAACCGAAATCGAGCTTTCACTTTTTCTTTTATAGTCTCCATTATTTTATTTAAGGGTCTGTACATGGGACAAGACCGTTTTTTAGTTGTTTTTATTTTTTCTTTTTTTGTTGAGCTCAATTTTTTAGAGACCAGAGAGACGTGAGTGTATGCCATCAGCGTCAGCACCCTCAGGCGTCTCATGCTGCCGTGTCTCGCGGAACGGAAGTGTAACGGCATGAGGCGATGCAGCAGTCTTTGCATAGTGGCAAATGGAAACGGATGCCATGGCCAAGTTCTTCTTCGTGTATTACTGTTACTCCTCATTCTTTCGCCTGCAACCGCTTGCGCCACCGGCAATTGCCAGGTCCTCTCCACTTCTCTTCCCTTTTTCAAGCAATTTTGAGTGCCCAGATCCTCACAATTTCAATTTCACTTTCCTTTCTTAATTTTGCTTTAAAATTTGACAGCTTCTGGACTCTTGTACTTCACCCACTGATTGTGGGCCTGGCCTCTACTGTGGAATCTGCCCAGCTCTTGGGAAGACTCAGCCTTTCTGTACCAGAGGACAAGCTAATATCCCAACTTCAATTGTAATTATCATCTTTGAATTGTTCCATTGCTCTTTGCTTTTGTCCTTGTAATAATTCTTTGTAAGATGCCATATCAGATTCTTGTGGTTTGTTCAATTTTTTTATTTTTTCGGTGATGGATAATGATGTCAGATAAGTGGTCTTCCATTCAACAAGTATACATGGCTGGTTACCCACAATGCTTTTTCCATTGTCGACGCTCCTTCTTTGACGGGTGCTCAGAGGATCACGTTCTACAATCAAGAGGACTCCGTTACCAACCAACTCAGAGTATGCAATTTCTTATGAATCACTCAAATTTTTACCTGCATTGTTCGAAAGACAGAATCCTGTTTCATTTCCGAGTATCTCATGTTTGATCTGTGATTTTTCTTCCCCCCACCCGCCTTTTTTTTAAACCTTGATTGGTTTTCTTCTTTAGAATGGAGTGAGGGGATTGATGTTGGATATGTATGATTTCGAGAATGACATCTGGCTCTGCCATTCGTTTCGTGGTCAATGTTTCAACTTCACAGCCTTTGTAAAGCTACTCAAACTCTCTCTCTCTCTCTCTTCATTAGTTGAATGGTTTAAATTGGTTCATATGAGTAGTTCTTAAAAATGTGTTGTTTGGAAAATCCATCAGGGACCTGCACTGGACACATTGAAGGAAGTCGAAACATTCTTGAATGAGAATCCAACTGAAATTATCACCATCATAATTGAGGATTATGTCCATTCCCCAAAAGGTTTAACTAAGGTTTTTACAGAAGCAGGTCTTGACAAATATTGGTATCCTGTTTCTAAGATGCCCAGGAAGGGTGAGGATTGGCCTACTGTTAATGACATGATAAAATTGAATCATCGCTTGCTGGTTTTCACTTCTGATTCCTCTAAGGAAGCTTCTGAAGGAATTGCTTACCAGTGGAGGTACATGGTGGAGAATGAACGTAAGTATTCTATGGTGATATGGACTTTCTTGTGCATTTTTCTTCTTTTTTCTGTTTAATTTCTCTCTCTGCTGCACTGCACCAAGCAATCTGTTATTGTTTCAGCTGGAGATGGTGGCATCGTACCTGGTTCATGTCCAAATAGAAAGGAATCAAAGCCACTCAACTCGAAAAGTGTCTCTCTGTTTCTACAAAATTACTTCCCAACAATTCCAGACCAAAACCAGGCTTGTAAAGAACATTCAATTACATTGGTTGACTCAGTAAATTCCTGTTATAAAGCTGCTGGAAATCTTATGCCTAATTTTGTGGCCGTGAACTTTTACATGGTATTGAATTTTAACTCAAGACATTGAAATTCATATAATTTACTAAGACTCTCTCTCTCTCTCTCCCTAACTTAAGGTTTTTTGCAGCGGAGCGATGGTGGAGGTGTTTTTGATGCTCTTGATAGAATGAATGGTCAAACATTATGCGGGTGCCCTACGGTCACTGCATGCCAGGTTTGTCTCTTTCTCTCTATTGAGAAGTATGCATAGAAATGGCACTAATCATACATGAAAGCTGCTACTCTGATTGTTGAACTTATTGTTGTTTCTACTTTCTGGTCATGTTCTCAGTTGAAAAATAAGGTGTTTTCTTTGTTGATTTTTCCTGTTTGAGGAAAATCAAGCTAGAAGTACACATTTTTGGCCCTCAATAGGTAATTTGGGAAATTAATTATACCTTGTCACTAGTCTAAACATTGGGTTCTGATCTCTCCGCTCCTTGTACCGGAGTCGGTAAAAGAAAAAAAATATATATATATATATATATTCTACTTCAGGAACTTACACATTATTTACTAGATTTACTAAATCTGAATAACAGCTCTACATAATGACTGTTGCTTTTTCTCTTTTGATCTTCTTTCTCCCTCTAACCATCACCCCCATCCCAACCCTCTTCTTCATATGTTGTTTCCT
>LVCA01020033.1:55653-66388 GCA_004801955.1 Calotropis procera
AGCGCACAGCATCCAAAATGTAACAGAAGTATGCCAGCTGTTTGTAGAGATCTGCTTCAGTATACTGTTTAAAAGTACAAGACACCAATGTCACAAATGGAGAGATTCTATAAGTAACAGTAAGATGATGCAAAAGAGGGTCAGCACAAGGGCACAAGGGCACAAGGGCACAAGGGATAGTATAAACCTTTCTGACCAGACGTCCGTTACAGCATGGATAGTTTGGACAAACAGTTCCTCTGTCACAGTCACCAACTACCCGCAAATTCAAGCTCCGTGTTGTAGAGTTGCATGTTTCATCATCACACTGGAGAAGGTTTTGATATAAATTAGAAAAAAAATCCGGATTTAGTACATCACTGTCATTCAGGTTGCAGCAAGCAAAAGTGCTGCTGATACACGGTTGCGAATACATACCAGCATTAGACCTTGGTAATATGATGAAATAAACCCTTCTGTTTGCCTTTTCACCTAATAATAGCAGGCAGGTCACCTCAGGAAATATTGCCGTAAAACATAGCGCAAGATATAATCAATAACTACTAAAGGTAGATTGCCATAAGAGGCTTGATAAATAATTTACTTTTCTGCTGAAGGTCAGAAGATATCTTGAAAAGGGACAGTGTAACAAGGGAAGCCTAATAGTTTCTAGCCAAAATTACTCCCTGGAAAACCATTGAAATAAAATGAAAAATATACCGTTTGTCTATCTTTAAACCTTCTGAAAATATGAGATTCTAATGTCAAAAACGGGATTACCTGATTTGCCAGTAATGCAGGAGACATCCTCCCCTTGTCACCATCCTCTGGGCATTTAGGACAACTCAATTTGAGCCAAAAGTTGCCACCTAAATCTAAATCGGTAGACTTGTGACTAATTATTGAACAAATGGAACTAATGAGAGGTGGACAGTTGAAGGAGCATAAGCAGCTTGGACATGACAAAACCAAAGGCTCGCATCCCTGATATCTGCATCAAAAAAGTGCATTGAGTCTTGCATAAACCAATCAGGGAGAAAAAACAAAAACATAAGAGGAATGGACATAATTGTGTTTTTTGAATCAACTCTATCCTGTTGAAACTCAAGTGGTCAAAAGAGTAAAAGAGTTACAGGAACATAACTCATTAAACATGGCAGGAAGAAGGGAGGGAGAAGGAGAATATAAACAAAAAAGGATCCCAATGACATCAGAGGTAGAAAGATGACAATGAGTAGCAACTCTTACTAGATGAGAAGTTAATGATTACCTCTCCTCATCATCAACTGCACTAACCAGCATGCCTGAAGAATCAGTGTTACTGGCTTCGGTTGTTCTGATCTGAAACTGAAAGATTCACATCCTTTGTTGTCAATTAATATGTAAGTGGCAGAAAAACTGTATCAAGACCACAAGGTGGAGTTTTGGACACGTATGCTATCTACCTTGGAAGAGTCAAGACCTAAACAATCAGCCAAACGTGCAGGACTAGTTCCCTGAATTGGTGCACAAAGACGCGATATCACAGGATGTATCTGCAAGAC
Organism: Calotropis procera; assembly: GCA_004801955.1. Lineage (NCBI taxonomy): Eukaryota > Viridiplantae > Streptophyta > Magnoliopsida > Gentianales > Apocynaceae > Calotropis > Calotropis procera. The sequence goes on from LVCA01020033.1 coordinate 57,177, forward strand.
AAAATAGGGTTTTCAGTAAAGCTGAAAAGTAAGAAAATGTGAGAGTGCATAACCAACAGGAGTCACTTGTCTATGCCAATAATCCATTTGACAGACCTGTTGAGCCAAGTAATAATCAATGTCAATCATCCATTTCCCATTCCCATTTTTCAACTCATCAGGATGTCTAGCTCGCTGAGAAATCCCTGTAGAGACACTTAACCCTTCCCCCTGCCATCAGTTGGAAAACATTGACATTGCATTTATGAATTCAATTGAGTAGTTTAAGGAGGAAACTATTAGTGGAACTATTTCACTTGAAGAATGATAACTTGAGGGCATAAAATTTACCTGTTCTATACAGATAACATAAGGCACAGTATCTCCAGCAGAGCAACCAGTCACATATCCATTTTTCCTCATCCAAAGCGCCACCTAAATTATGAAATCCATATAATCGGGTGAATAGTAAGGATGGCAGGTTAAATATTCTTCAGCAAGTAGATGGGGTAGAATATGTTGCTTTCATGCAGGCCCTTACTTGAACATGAGGTTGACTCTTTGCATCAGGGTAAGCTTCTGGTGCTTTGGTTAATGTCTTTGTGATTATATATTTTTCCAGTGCTATTTTACCATTCCTCATAGCGTCTTGTACCTGAAAAATTATTTATGTGGCCATTCAGCAATTCAACACGGACTTGGCAACCTGGCTAAACAAAGTAACACTGCCTTTGTGAGATCTGTGTACTACAGGTTTGTATGATTACCTTCATGAGCTTGTCGTGTACTGATTCAACCACGTCATCACAAGACCTGCCCACAATAAAGAACACTTGTATCATGTCTAGAGTACATGCACAACTGAGAATACCAAGAGCATAGACAACTCTTGACACATTACGAACAGAAATAACAATAATGGTCAAAGTGATGATACTAAAGGTAGTAACTGTTAAAACAACAATAATTTGTAACAGAAAAAGGCACACCCGCCAGACAATATTTGACTTAGGCAGAAATCTCCAAGTTCCTTGGATATCAAGCTCCAGTCTCGGCGAACCATATCAAGACCTTTCCTCTCAATAACCTGACTCCCACCCAAAAAAATATTTGTTAGTACTTTAATAAGAAAGAAAAAATTGAATCAAGTTTAGAGAAATTCATATGTACCGAAGGATATACCTCATAAGGCATTCCATCTTTAAACTGTACTTTTACGGCTGCATATTTCTTTTTCTTAAGCAGAAGCATTCTTTTGTACAGGCCATCAAGATCAATTTCTAAACATCTATATTTCTTGTTCACCTGAAAAGTAGAAAGGGAAATTTTAAATAATTCCACTAAGCGCAACAAAGTTCATGAATTTTTATTTTGTTTTTGGTGATCAGCATCAGAAAGTGAAAAATCTATTTCAGTTCCTAGGGAGAAGAAAAGAACTAGAATCAATGAGTGGTTATGAAAATCCTAGCCCTAAATCAGTTGCTAAAATTCCATTTTCTGCTTCACTTTTGAAGGATTCCACAAAACTAGTTAGCTGTATGTACATAAAACAATAAAAAAAATAAAAGCCCCATGTAATCAAAATATAATTTTAACCTGTTTTGCTGCAAATATCAAGGACAGAAATTTTAGAAAGTAAATTGTACTTGATGGTTCAGAAGTGAATACTTGATTTTTTAAGCAAATAATAGACCAATTCTGAGAACTACCTCTTGAATGACCTTTCCCGCAATTGCTTTTGCTTTCCCAATTTCTTCAAGGCCACTATAAATCATTATTGAATCAGTATCCCCATAAATAACCTGATATATAAACACCAAAGTACATTCCTTAGCTAACAGATCTCAACAAAGGAAATTAGAAATTAATGAAAAAATTTGTTAAAAGATTAACCTCGAGATTTAAGGTATTCTGGACAAGGTCAACAGTACTTTGTAAAATCTCCCTTCCCTTTACAGCAATACAAAAGTAGTTAGCAACATGTCCAGATGCAAAGTCTTGCTTATTGCTTAGAATAGAATTGTAGCGAGAACTGGGCTCTCTCACCTGTAAGGTTATAAGCTCTGCTAATGGTTTTGCATAAAATCTGGAATTTGAGAATCCCAGACATCCATACATGCTGGATTGCAATCAAATTGAAAATGAAAATTAATGAAAATTTTAAAATTTAAAATAAATAAATAAAACTTTAAAGAGGAACCTGTTAGCTGTCAGCTTTAGAGCTTGTTGCTGTATGTCAAATTGCTGGGCCTTCAGACCAGATGCTGTCTTCAACCATGATTTCACCATTTTTCGTCTTTCCACCAAATTCTTCAGCAACTACAATACAAAAAGTAGAATATTCAATGCGGCAGGCCTATGAGTGTGTCCTAAATGATAGGGTGACCTAGAGCACCATTTGTTTTAAGAAAATACTTGAATCAGATTATTTAATCTTATTATCATTAGAAAATAACACTAGCAGTTTAAGATGGCTAATAAACTTTGTCAAGTATAAAGGGAAATAGCTTGCACGTTTCAGCCCTACCAGCATATAGTACTCAATGGGATTATAGCATAAAATTAACAGGTCGCCACAAAACCAGGATGTAGGCCAAGCCACAGACTTGACCCACTAACTTCTCATATATGCATGAAAAACTAATACATTAATATTCCCTGATTCTTAATAAGTTAAGACCATTCATAATTAGAAAAAGAAACTAGTAATAAACAAAGAATATACACTGCTGAATTATCTAAGATAATGCAACTAATGGCATAAGCTCATGAAATGAGCTTGAATTCCTTATCAGAATAACTTTTTTTTTTTCTTTTTTTTGTCATACAGAAAAATTAACAAGTATAGAATATTATAAATGCTTATTAACTACATTTGAAAAACAATCAACTCTCATGAATATTAGATGACTATCTAATGGCTTCCAGGAGGAGAAACTAAAAGCCACAAAGGCTCCCGTAATTTTAGACATTCAAGAGGCAGAATGATACTGGTCTCAACCTTGATAAACCTTTCAACTTTAAACGTTTAAGTTTGATAAATGCAAGAGGTTAGTTTTCTTTAGCAATATAAAGATCAAATATTCTATAATTGGGTGGGAACTTAGCATATGCTAATTCATAGCAATATGTTCTCCTGATGTATTTACCTCAGGTAGAACTCCAGCCCTTCGACTAGATGGCAAGCGAGGTGTTGATCCATCTGGAAATCGTTCAACGGTAGTGAAACAAATGTTGTACTCCTGAAAAATAGAAATCATGCACAAGGTAGAAATTTCTCAGTTAAGACACAAGATGATGAATATTCTAATAGCCCATCCCAGGAGAAATCACAAATAGAGAGCCTCAACAGACGTGCTTCTAAGCAAGTAAGAGGCATATATCTTTACCTGAATGATGGACGGATAGAGACTATTGAAATCCAAAAGCAATATGTACTTGTCATACAAACCCTTTTTCGGCTCCAACACCAAACCACCAGCATAAGTAGGTCCTTTTTTGTTTTTCCCAGAATCATTGATCTCACTATTAAAATTAGTCTCATCAATGTCCACATCGCCAATTTCTTCATTCTCAATACCATTGTTCAATTTACGTTTTGTAATTTTTATTTCTTTTGCCTGCGAGGGTAACTTGTCTGGAACAATAAATTTTCTTGCATGGAATGCATGTAACAGCAGATACTCTACTCTCTGTGCCCTAGCACCCTGAAAACAAATATATAAGCAATATCCTACATGCAGCACTTGGAGAAATTGTTGACTTCTGTGGAAAGGCAAATACTCACCTGTAGGGTTTTTCCCCAGAGGTTGCCACTTATGTTGGTTAGCTGACGCGTAAGGGGAAGAACACTTAAATGGAACATGAGTTCCATTGATAACCATGCATCTGTCTCACCATATTCAATCTGCAGAAAAAGATAGAACAATATTATGCAACATGTTATAATATCTAAATTGAACAAACTGCTCAAAATTAGTAATGTAATATCAAGTTTGCATTATAAGGATCAATCAGAAGAATACTAATTCAAAAATTGACCTACAAGTTGTACAAGTGATTCTGAGGTTTGAAATAGTTGCGGAAGATCATGTGGAGCAATCTCCTTCCTGTCTTTGTTGAGTTGTGTCTTCGAAAGTTGTGTCAAGGAATAACTAACCTGGAAGAAGCAGAGTTTTTCAATGAAAAACCAAGAAACATAAAAAATACTGTTATTTAGATAATATAGCCTAGAAATGGAAGCAATCACCTCCTTCAGTAAATCACGTGAACATAAATAGGTATCACACAAGAGACGTCCTGCTATACAGGATAAGATTCCAGGACTTGCTCCCGAACCAAAAATGCGATTTCCTTTGCCAAGTTTAGGCATGACAGAGCGCTTGAGTCGGCCTATTTTGGACCACATACTGCTGGGGACTTTACATGCCTGCATCACATCAGAAATGTGTGAAGTAGGATCATTAAAAGATGCAGCCAAGATGAGAAAATCATGAGATGACAATAACACCAAACCCTACTGTTTCAGAATTGAAAACAAAGATAAAAGCAAAGCAACAAAGGACGTAGAGTAAAGATAAAAAATAGCCTCTTAGATTTACTAATTGAAAAGTAATTAAATCTTGATTATAAAAGCAATATCATTCAGATTCCAATCATGATCATAACCACAAACTCCACCCTGCCCTACCCAAAAGAAGGGAGAAAAAAAGTAGAGGACCTGAAATCTGTGAAGGAGGACATCAAGATCAAATCCAGATATGTTGTGCCCAACAAGAACATCAGTATCCAGTTTATGCAACTCAATCATCAAACGGTTTAACAAAGCTCTCTCGCTGAAATATTAGAGTGAGGGAGAAGAGAAAGTGATATTAGGAGGAAAAAAGCATCAAAAGAAGGCAAATATGGTGTTGATGTGATGATAGAATGTGCCTGCTTTCAGAAATGATAACTGTGGATCCAGCCCTTGAATTTCTCTCTGCAGCCTCTTTGGTGAATCCCATAGGGAATATGCCACCATCAAGCTTACGGATGATAGTAAAATAACTCAGCATGCCTTGTCGATTCCATTCCGAGGCCAACATTGGTGCATCAATCTAAAAACTCCACAACATTATTAGTATCTCTATCACATCAAATTACAATTAAAATACTATTAATACCATGTCATTTGCAGCAACATGCTCACAGTAGGAAATTTCAATTAAGAATAATATTTGAGGAATTAGCACAGTAAAATCTAATCAGAAGAATAATTCAAACAATAATTATGAGGGAAGAGAAAAGAGAGTTCACATATACAATAAGCCAGTCGTTAGGGGAGTGACATTTATATATATTTCTAGGTATTAAGTGAATTTGACACTAATTATCTAATTACTAGGTTGTTATGTAACCAGATCATTACCGAGAAGAGCAGGTAAATTACAAAATGAGAATATGATTGAAATAAGAAGTGTATAGTAAGCCTATACAACAGAATGAAGTGCTGACACTGTATTTAACCACCTGAATGTCATGAAATACGAATTGACCACGAATAGCCAAGAAAAACATTCTACTGAAAAATTATATTGGCTGAGAAAGCTATTTCCTACCAGGAAAACAGAGGCCAGGTAAAGACATTACTTATCAAGCAAGAAAAGAGTCAAATATGAATTAGGTAACACACATTCATTCTAGTTATGCATTCCAGAGAAAAGATATCTGGTATAGAATTTCAAGAATAAGAATTTTCACGCATTAGTCAGTTCAGATCCTTTTAGTTCTGCTTATAAAGAACCACAATAAAAGCATAAGTTTTGCACAATATAATACAGATTACACAATGACCAAAAGCTGATATTGGTAAATAACATAACCAAGTTTCCTGTTCAAGTGATAATAACTAAAAAGCTCCCAAAAATATACCTTGGCTTTATGGCAGCAGATAACAGAGGCCAAAATAACTTCATTTACATTCTGTTTCTCATTTATGATTGTTTTCAAATTTATGGCAGTGACAACAGCATGAGGAATTTCTGCAGCATTCTTTGATGATTTTGCAACCTGAATGTCCTTTGGACACTCTACAAAAACCTCAAACTTACACCAGCTTATCTGTTTCCAAAGAAATAACTTCAATACATATAGAATTTTAAATAATCTACTAACTACAGTAGGAATAAATATAAGAGCCTCACTTGCTGAGGAACTGGACAGCTTGAAAATTTTGAAATTGATAGCCATGAAGGTCCTTTTATTTTCCTTTTGACAAGAAAATTCTCCAAGGCACTGCAAATTAAAGAATGAGAGATTTGATAAGGAATTCTTTCATCCATCAGTTATACCGTGACCATCCTTAGAGTATCAGAAAGATGAAAACTGCATTATACAATTTAAGAAAAAAAAGAGAGAAAACACGTTCATCAATCAAAAAAAATACAAAGATGCAGAATCTACACCTAAAACATGAAATAACCACTCAAGCATGCAGAGCAGCACAAAACTGCACCACAATCATCAAAAATCCAACGAAGGAAACCAGTCTTTGGAACTGAACTTTAATATCTGACATATACGTCAATGGGAAAACATCCTGATCATAAACTACTACAAGAAAGCAAAGTAACTAGTTGAAAAATTAGCTGGAAGTTACCTGGCATGTGTTCCTAGCAATGCAGAGAAATTTTCTCCCTTGAGATCTGATGGAAGCGGTGGATCCTATGATCAAACAGCACACAACTAGTCATTTATTGGCATACATATTCAACAGTTACAAAAATAGAGAGTAAGATATCTAATGTCGAGCAAAATGGCAATCCAAAATATATTATATCCGACACAACATACATTGAAAGGATAGTTAATCTTAAGCACATAATTCTCCCCGTGAGATATATCAGAACGCTCAAATGCATACTTCCTCTGCAAGAAAAACAGAAAACCACAGCAGTTGGTAAGGCCAGTGATGATTGAAGTAAAAAAAAAAATTTGTTACATGAGCTTAATAAGTTTCCAGACCTTGACAGGTTTCATAGTAAAACTTGAGACATTGCGCTCCACTAACAGTTTGCTCATTTCAGTCTTCAGTTGTGTCGCCATCTCCTTGTAAACAGAAAGTTGAAACGTTAGAATGGGTAAAAGAATAAAATAAATGCAGAAGACAAGAAAAAGTTTACATGCAGCTCAGTGTAAAAGGCTGTGGAAGAGAGTCGAGACTCTAGAACATCTTTTTCGATCTTCATTATTCTGTCTTCTTGAAACACAGAGACATTTGGGATTGCAAAGACACATCTCTGCATGTTCTTCACAACCACACAGCAGCTTTGGTATGTATCTCCAGATTTTACCTTCATAAGAGTGACAGATGTAAAATGTTAGCAGTAAAGAACACGTGTATTTTGCATTTAGATTATTAAAAGAAAAAAAAACAGAAAACAGATCAAAAGCATTGCGAGAAAAATATGGTTAAGAGCCTAATACCATAAGCCAAAACCCTAGCACATACCTAAAATAACATATCAATCAGCATATTTTCTGAATACAGGAAAGTGTAATCAGAATTTGCCAAGTACAAGAACAAAAATAGGAAGGATGACTATTTACAGCTAACCAGGTGCAAGCACGAAGTACTTGTTGGCAGATAGTAATGTAAATGAACAAATTCAGACTATAGTAATGATCTTCACATGGTAGCACCAAACTGCTAAATGTTAAGTGTTGGTAAAGAAAAAACCAGGACGGGGGAACACTGACATACATACCTTCCCAAAGAGATAAAGATTGCCAGCATTAGCACCAAAGAGCTCTTCATGAACATCTAATATGTAGAAAGGCAACGATCCATCGGAATCCAGCTCGAAATCTGATTTTTCCTCCACAGAATCGTTACAACTCACATTTCCATTTCCTGCATTTCTCACTGCCTGCCATCCAGCGGTTGCACTCAATGCTGGATCTCTCTCCGCTTTAATGGTTGCGTTGAGCTTAAATGCTTTCTCTTCCTCCATTATTGACCCTGGTTCCACCTTCACTTCGACCTCATTGGACGAATCCTTTCCATCCCCAATTTCCTGGCTGGAGGAATTGCTCATATCCAGGACTTTATCATACTCCGATTCAGAATTTGTAGCAGATGCGTTTGACCTTTCTTTTTGCAAACCACTTTCCTTAAGGAGGTCCCCTTCCATGGGATCGGGCATCAATGGCTCGCATGTTTTATCACTAAAACCATTGCTGTCATGCCTAGAACTCAAAGTCATGCTATTATTAACCGGTCTAATTGTCCTTACGCCTGAATTAATGGGAACAAAACTCTTGGAATTCGATATTAGATTAGACTTCCCCTTCCTCCTCCTTTCCCTATCAGCTTCGTCTGGAGCAAATTCAGCAATTACATCGTCCACAATACTATCACATGACAAATTCTTCACCTTACAGTCATCATTGTTTTTCTTAAAAACGGAAGAGGTAAACATGTTCGAAATCCTCTGTTTGCCCATCAAAGCTGCGGCAGCTGAAAGAGCTGATGGTTTCTTAATAATTTGTTGTTCCTTATTTTCTGAATTGCATTTATTATTGTTGTTTTTCTTTCTCCTCGGCCTCTCTCGCTCTCCTTCCGATTCCTCGGATGACACTGAGACGCCAGCAAGAGACCAGTCTTCTTCTTGGCCTTCGTCGCCGTACCCTAGGCCGTCGTCGTCGACGATGAAACCTTTGGCCTCTTCCCGACGCTTGGCAACAAGAGCCTCGTACTCATCGTCATCGACAGTATCGTAGATCCGGTCCTCCATTTTTATCTGGAAACTGCCGCCACCGTCAGTTGATCGACGGCCGCCGCTGCGGAGAGCTTTGAGACGCTCCAGCGCTCCCGCACGCGCCGTGGCTTGTGCTCCCCTGCTTCTCCTCCTTCCAGCATCTACAGGCTCCTCCTCCGACATTCTCTTGAGTACCACTGTCAAACTAAGTCCTCTACGTCCCTCACTCTTTCTCTAGATCTGAGTGTCGCAAACGAGAAATGTGTTTATCAATATAAATGGCGGGATGGAACCCTGTATTTTCGCGCCAAAAAAAAAAAAGGGAAACAGTGCTCTCTTGAATTTTTCTGTAGAAGAAGCCCCTAATTGGTGGATAATGGAATCCAATCCCTTGCTTGGGCCGGGAACTCAGCTGTCTGATCCACCTTATAAATGGACCATCAAGGCTCGTGGTGAAAATTTTGTTTTCATTTTTTTTATTTTAAAGATGAAAAA
>LVCA01020055.1:74678-89988 GCA_004801955.1 Calotropis procera
AAAAATTGGAGACATTTAGTCAAGAAATTATATATGTGTATATATATATAAGGGTTAGTGGAGCCAAAGTGGATAAATGAACGAATAAAATACAAAATTTTAAAATTGGTTTCTATATTAATTCAAATTTATACTCTGATAAGCAAAGTTTCTGAAATCAGAAAAAATTAAAAGGAAAATAATTTAAGGAACAGTCTCAGATCTCACTTTCTTTCCACAGAATTTCTTGCTTTCATTTCACTTCACTTCCCTTCCCTCTCTTTCTCTCTCTCTCTCATGAAAAATCTTAAAAGCACAATTTGGTATTCATCACTCGCAAATGAGTTCAAACTTCAGATTTTCTCAACTAATGCATTCACATTTCTGAATTCTTTCTTTCTTCATCTGTTTTTTCTGGGTCATTCTTTCCATTCAAATCTGGGGTCTTGGGGTTAATCCTTTCTTCTTCCTCTGTTTCTGATTCATTCTTGGAATTTCCCATTTTATTTTTTTTATTTTTTTTATTTTTTTTTTGGACAATGAGTACTAATAGTTCTTTACAACCACCCAAATCTTCAAAACCCGCAAAACCCCCAAACCAATCTGTTCAAAATACCCCTTCAAGATCTTCTTCTTCTTCACTGTCTTCTCATTTGGCTATGATTGAACTTAAGCAAAGAATTCTTACTTCTCTTTCTAAGTTATCTGATAGAGATACCCACCAGATCGCAGTTGAAGACCTTGAAAAGATTATTCAGACACTCTCCAATGACGGTGTTACTATGCTTCTCAATTGCCTCTATGATGCTACTAATGAGCCTAAACCCGCTGTCAAAAAAGAATCTCTTCGTCTCCTTGCCCTCCTCTGTGCATCCCATACCGATTCTGCGGCCACCCACTTGACGAAAATCATAGCCCACATTGTCAAAAGGTTGAAGGATTCGGATTCTGCTGTTAGGGATGCGTGCCGCGATTCAATTGGATCTTTATCTTCTCTTTACTTGAAAGGGGAGACTGCTGCTGATCATAATGCTGGGTTGAATTCTGTGGTTTCTCTCTTTGTGAAGCCATTGTTTGAGTCAATGGGTGAGAATAATAAGACCGTTCAAGGTGGGGCGGCAATGTGTATGGCTAAGATGGTAGAATCTGCTAAACACCCACCCACAGTGGCATTTCAGAAGCTTTGTCCAAGGATTTGCAAGTACCTTAACAGTCCCAATTTCATAGCAAAGGCGTCATTGTTGCCTGTTGTCTCGAGTTTATCTCAGGTTTGCCCAATTTTGATGTTTTCCCCTAGAGTTTGTAGCTTTGATTGGTAATGGTGCCTATCTTTTTTGTCTTTACTTTTAACGTTTCTTTCATTGAATTAGTGCTATGATATTTAGTGATTTGTTTGTGGAATGCATTGCTGTATATTTCATAATTTCTTGAAAGAACTCCTCTTGTTGTTGTAGGAATTTGATGTATGAGTATCAATTTTGTGCTTTAGTTAATATTGTCAATCAAAACATAATCACTCACTATAAGATCATCCAGTTGCATCTTGTTGATATTTATTCATTAGTGTCTTCAGCCAACTTGCTTGCGTATGTTGAATGTATAAATTATACTCCTCTATATGAGTATAAGCTTTTATTTAGATGAGGTGGTAATTTCATAAGGCACAATTTGCAGGTAGGAGCTATTGCACCTCAAAGCTTAGACCCCTTGATGCAAAGTATTCATGCCTGCCTTAGCAGTTCTGATTGGGCAACTCGTAAGGCTGCAGCAGAAACCCTGAATGCATTGGCATTGCACTCAAGCAACTTAGTTACAGATGGAGCTAGTTCCACACTGACTGTGCTAGAAGCTTGTCGGTTTGACAAGGTATTATTTTTTAAAGTCAAAAACTGGAAACATATGTGCATCTTACAGAATATTTTCTTGATTTCTGACATGGATACCTTTAATAAAAGTATCAATTACTATCACAAGTTATTTGTTATTCATTTATTCTTATATTTCTTCATAGCTAACAGTTTCTCTCCTTTTCACTTTCTGATATTAATGAAGCTTTGGCTAATGGCAAATAACTTAGTAAGATACTTGAAATGGGCGTGCTGCAGTTCACTCCACTTCCAAAGTTTTCTTTTTTTCTTTTTTTCTTTTTTTTGTTGCTTTGGCTTAATTAGGAAACCACATGTTCTTGCTAAATATATTTGAATAAGATAACGTATGATTGGACATCTATATTGTACCCTAACCACTTCTTTACTTGATGCTACTGAAAATTTTGATTCTTTTGGACTTTGTCAAATCAATAAAGCCTGATTACGAAAATCACTTATTCCTTAAGAGAATAATGTTGGATAAGACAGTAGTTACAAATCACATGTTGCAGTTTACATTATACTTGATGCTGCTAGCATCTTATTATATCATTTATTCTTGCTAAATAACTATGCATGCAATAATGTTTGTAATGGACTTGCTGTGGTTTACTGCATTTCGTGTTTGCTTGATGCAGTTCTTTTATGCCAACAATTTGCCCATTTTTTTTTTTTTTTTCAAATATTTATAAGGTTTCAACTAGGAGATCCTTGATTCTGCTTAAATAACTTTGAAAGATAAGATATTTGAAATTGACATGCTTCAGTTTACTCTGACTTTAATACTTTTGCTAACTTTGGCTCTAACTGGGATACTCTTATTTGTGGCGAAAGACTTTGGTTTAGGCAATACGCAAAACAGACATGCGGCAACATTATCCTCTTATATGCTCGTCCAATGCTGTTTAATCTGCCATTATTGCTAATTGAATCCCTTAGAAAATTTTTCGTATAACTTCTTTTTCCCTGGATTTCATTATCACCCTTAGGAGTCTTTATGTTCATATGATTTCAAAAATGACTATAGATAAAATATGTAATTCTTGTTGATATCTAGTTCATATTAATAGTTTTGAAAGAGGTGCAGTTCCTTATAATTGACTCAATATAACAATTGTAATGTCTTCGGTCTCTTTTTCTAGATCAAACCTGTCAGAGATAGTGTAAATGAAGCTTTACTGATGTGGAAGAAACTTGTGGGAAAAGATGATGGAGCTTCAGATGACAATAAAGTTTCATCACAAGGTGAATAATTTTAAGGTTACTTGAATGGGTGGATTTTCTTTTTAATTTATTTATCTGTCCCTTCAAGTCCTTACTAATGTCTGACATCAACCTTTTAGTTGGCGAAACTTCTGAAGCAGCTGACTTGGCTGAAAAGCGGGATCTTCCAAATCATGATGACAGAAGAAACGAGACAGTGTTGAGGGATCAATCCAATAGTTCATCTTCAACTGATCCATATTTGAGAGCTAAAGGTAACAACAGTTTAGACAAGGCTGTGGAAAAATTAAGGAAGAAAACACCAGCATTAACCGATAAGGAATTAAACCCAGAGTTCTTCCAGAAACTTGAAACAAGGGGTTCAGGTGATTTTCCTGTGGAAGTGGTTGTCCCTCGTAGATGCCTAAATACTTCAAATATACAGAATGAGGAAGAGCCTCAGCCAAGCAACAAAGATTCAAGGCAACAGTTACGATGTGGCAGTCAACCAGATGTTGGATCTCTTGATTTTAGAAATCATAATGTGGAGAAAGGAACAACTGGTTATAGTTATAGAGAACGAGATAGTGATGATAGGAGTGATCTATATCAGAGAGATTTTTCCAGTTCACATATGGTATTTTCCAAAAATTGTGGTCAATCTGAAAATTTTGGAAACAGTAAAGGAAATTGGTTGGCTATTCAGAGGCAACTGCTACAGCTGGAGCGGCAACAAGCTCATCTCATGAACATGCTGCAGGTTTGCCCTGTCTATATATATTTGATGAACCTTATTCCTGATATGTAGCTTGAATAACCTCTTCTTCTATTGTAGGATTTCATGGGTGGGTCTCATGATAGCATGGTGACTCTCGAGAACAGAGTAAGAGGCCTTGAGAGAGTTGTTGAAGACATGGCACGAGATTTGTCAATATCTACAGGTCGAAGAGGTACTAGTTTTATGGGTGGATTTGATGGGTCTTCTTCTAATAGAACCATAGGTAAGTACAATAGTTTCTCTGACTATTCTAGTGCCAAGTTAGGGATTGGGAATGATGGACGTGTTTCCTTTGGAGAGAGGTATGCACCTTCTGATGGTAGACCTTCAGGTATGAGGGGAAGAGGCCCTCCTTGGAGATCTGATGCTCCTGAAGCTTGGGATTTTCAAGCATATGGTAAACATGCACCCGTGGGTCCTAGGAGAGCTTTGGGTGTCGTTCCGGTTGATAATAGGTCCCCTAAATCAGATGAGGCTGATCAACTTGGCAGCAGGAGAGCATGGGACAGAGGAGGTGGACCTGTTAGATTTGGTGAGGGACCTTCTGCTAGAAGCGTCTGGCAAGCTTCAAAGGATGAAGCAACGTTGGAAGCAATTCGTGTGGCTGGTGAAGACAATGTAGCTGCTCGAACTGCAAGAGTAGCAATACCAGAATTGACTGCTGAAGCTTTAGGGGATGATGGCATGCAAGATCGGGACCCTGTCTGGACTGCCTGGAGCAATGCAATGGATGCACTTCATGTTGGTGATATGGACACAGCTTTTGCTGATGTTTTGTCAACTGGGGATGATCATTTGCTGGTAAAGTTAATGGACAGATCTGGTCCTGTTTTTGATCAACTCTCCAATGAGCTAGCTATCGAGGTTTTACATGCCATTTCACAATTTCTGCTAGAACAGAACTTGTATGACATCAGCTTATCGTGGGTTCAACAGGTAATACTTGTCTTGATTGGAGCCCTGATTTTTCATCTCAGGGAGGAGTTTAGGAGAGCCTGTTTTTGTGAGACTTTTTTATCCTGGCTTTGATTGAACAGATACTCTTTTAAAATTATTTTATTTTCTTGCCTGTGTTTAGTTGGGAGAAATTTCATCAGAGAATGGACCTGAGGTACTGGGGATTACCATGGAAGTGAAAAGAGAAATTTTGTTGAATTTGCATGAAGCCTCTTCTACTATTGATGTGCCTGAGGACTGGGAAGGTGCCACACCAGACCAACTTCTTATTCATTTGGCATCCATCTGGGGAATTGATTTGAAACAGCTGGAGAAATAGTTGCTATGTAGTTTAGCTCCCTGTTGAAATATATACATACATACATACATACATATATATATATATATTGCCAAACTTTTATTCTTTTTCTTTTGTGGGGTGGTTGGTTATATAGGCCACGGTAAAAGAATTTTGTATTTACCATTTAAGTGTAGCTTAACAGGCCGACTGCCATTTTCTCATGCAAGAAGCGATTATTACCAAGAAAAACCACCTTTGCTTCTTATAAACCTGTGGAACATATAAGTAAGTACATATCTATATATACATATATACTGTAAATTATCAAATGCATTAAACTTGGCAAATGAGAGTATAGTGGAATGGTTCAAGTACAATTTTCTAACTTGTAAAGATTTTTGTACAATAAATAAGAGGAGGAGATGTAAATTGCCCAGCAAGAGGAAATGAATCACAAAATTTTCAGAGCTGAATCAGAAAACAAAACGACAGAAGAGTCTGTCAGCTACTTTACTCACAAAGCACCTCCCATCTTACCCCTCCTCTTCCACAGAGGCTACACTGACTACTAAGGGGGAAAGAGAAAAAGATGGCCTAAAATGAAAAAGATGTTATTTACAGTTCTGATAATCCTTTATCAGCAGGTCTTCCTTCTTCCATGGAAGTCCAAAATGTTGCAGAGAGACGCACACAAAACTCATCAGGTTCCAGCTAAACAGGAATTGCCACTTGGATAAACTCAGGTACAATTCTGGTAGCACGTACATCAGATAGATAGATATATGGATCCCAATGATAAAGATTCAGCCGCGTTACAATGATGTCAATGCATACTTGGTCGGAAAAGCCAAGTAGAAAAGGTTTAAAGTAGTCTGAACTCTGTAGCAGGTGTGACAAGGGAAATTCTATTTACTTGGCAGCATACCAGTTCTGTGCAAACTTCGCATCAACGGATAAACCAACACTAAGTATGTTTTTCCCATTAAAAGGTCGGGACATGCAATTAACCACTATATCCTTGGCTATCTCAGCTGACTCTGTTGGTCCTTCTAGTATAACTTCATCGTGAATCTGTTCAGAAAAAAAAAAAGAGTTTTACTTGGCTAAATCAGCAAACAATCACAAAGTTAGTTATTCAAGGGAGGGGTGAGCCCATTATTTGCTTGTTGAAGGATTTCTTGAATCAAAAAGTAAACCACTGTGAATAACTAAAACGTTACTTGAAAAGCAGGAGAAATATGCTAGTTTTGGTTTCCAAATAGATATTTTCTGGTGCCTTTTAAACAAGTCTCAGCTACAAACAGACAGACCATATTTCGATATGGATGCCAAACAAAAGCTTATAAAGCAGGGTATCATCAGACCCCTAAATTTGAATAAATTTGAAATACATAGATACATACATATATAATTTTTGGTGGGTGGGTATGTTACTGATGGTGATAAAGTAAATACCTGCAGAAGCAACTTCCACCCTAGTTCCTTCAGACGTTTATTCCTTGATATTTCCAACATGGCACACATTGCAACATCAGCTGCACTTCCCTGTTGTTATTTCCCAATCAAAATTAAGTTCAGAAACCAAACTCAAAATTAAGTTAAATTATTCAAAATGTCTAATAAAACCGAGGTATATAAGCGAGATTTCACTATCTTACACTGACAATATATGCCTCCATAAATGTAACTTAATATTGATTGATAGTATGGTGGGAATCATGAATGAAATATCAAGAAAAATCTCGCCATTGTAATTTAGTTCAAACATCAGAACAATTCAACCAATAATTTAGTTCTTACAGGGACACTTCTCTTTCTTATTTTATTTTATTTTATCCTTCTAATAGAAAAGGTTGTTGCAAGGACCTAATCCCATTTAACTTAAACCCCCTCCACCCCCAGAATGTCTATTTTAAAGTTCTAGATAAATATTGTCATTATTCTGTTTTGATAAATATCCAATCCTCTCATGACATGGTGCAATACTGTACTACATTTAGTCAGCATATAAAAGCACTTTGTCATGTTCTGCACATCTATTAGAGATAAGTAACAATGCACAATAAATTAGGAAAACTTTAAGTAAGACATGATAGTTGATGGGAAACGATGAGTTAAACAATGCAAAAATGACCTATCAAGATAATCACACCAAAGGTTAAGAAAAATTTAACAGTTCTCCATATCTCTGACATAATTTGCTCTACGACCTTATTTTATAGAAAAATTAGAAACCCTGATGCACAAAAATTGATCACGTATACAATCTTTTAATCCTTCTCATGTTAACCATGGAAGCAAACTAGTAGAGGCACAGTAAGGGTCAGAAAGAAAAATTAGGGTAAATCAGAGACCTGGACTGGAGTGTTGATGGCAGCACGTTCTATGTGACCTCTCTGTGTGCCACTAATACTTTCCTGTGAAGGAAATCTGCGTGCTCGACCAAGCAATGTATGTACACACTTCTTTTCTCGAGCTTCAGCTTTACGTTTCTCTTGCCAAGTCAGAACTTCTTTTCTGTCACTATACCAGAGATTAACTGTATTCTTTGCTTCCTCCACAGAAACCTGACAATACAAATGACAACAAAAGTCTAGTTGAACGAAACTTGTTTAGTTGGAAATACAAAGTTTATTCAGAGCAAAACAAACCTTCCAATCACGGGCTAACCCCATAGGCGTCTTCCCGTATGCAATGGAAAAGTTGAGCATCTTAGCTTTCCTTCTTTCAGAAGCAAAGGCATCCTGAAGATTTAGAATTTGTATTATGTAAGTATTCGTATATATTGCAGAATGTCTATCATCCATCTATAGCAGCTGCAAACCTATAGCTAAAACCTCATCAAGATGCCATTCAGTCAATGCAGATTATTCGAGATATTAGGTAGCACTTGGATGAAGTTCAATTAATATATGAATTCTTAAACTAAATTTTAGATCAAAAAAATTATGTAACCAACTAATATAACAAAAAGATAATTTTAAGCAAAAAACAAAAGTGGAACTAACAGGGGATATATAACTTCATCACCTTCACTGAAAAGTAGGCAGGCATGATTAAACTACTCAACATCTAGCATATCTAAAAAATTTAAGTAAAATTATCTGCTTAACAACCTCTAGTATTGATATACACATACTCAAATGACTTAAGTCTTTCCTGATCATCCAGTAATAAACTATTTGGCCACCTAGTCAGAGCTTTGAATTTCTGTAGTACAGAAGAATTGAAAATACTCTCTTTAAATTGAATAAGGCTTATAATTTATAACATTATGATATAATTTTTGTACAATAAAGGACATTGTTACTTCCAATTGCAATTTAAAGCGCAAAGATCAAACAATTTTTTTACAGTACTTTTCTATTTAATTAAACCTTTACCTTTAGTAAAGGAACTGGAGGTTTATCTTCACCAGGTTGAGGATGCCACTCAAGAAGCACATCCTTCTGTTCAATGGCTTTACGAATATGTGGATACATGTTCATGGCTGTCCTGGAATGGAAATCTCCACCAGCTCTGAAGGCTTCCAACATGCTCTTACATCCAGCAAGATGTGCAAGAATCCTAAGTTCCAACTGATGATGACACATGCAATAAATCAACAGAAGTTCAACAGATTGTTATTTTCTTTCAATCAAACCAAGCTATAACAGCAAATGAAGCAGAATATTTTACCTGTCCATAATCGGCAACAATCAGTGAGTTCCCTGGTGCAGCTATAAATGCTTGACGAATCTTGTATCGGTCTTTCTCTAAAGCAGGCTGATTCTGTTGCACACAGAATCAAAAGAAGAACATTAGGCTTTGGCAAAAAAAATTTGAAACAATCAAAAGTTCTCTCAGAAGTTGAAGAAGGAAAAGGACTTAGAACTGCACAAAATTAAATTTACAACTTATATTGTCAAATGGACTACTGGCTTCCTAAAAGGGCTTAAAGCTACAACTTATGTTGTCACATGGGCTACCAGTTTGCATTTTTACAGCAAGTACATGATAATAAGGCATCTATCTTGGAAAAACTTCAGAACGGTAGATAGTACATAATTTTTTCTGGACGGGCTCTTCATATATATACATGAACTTTACATATGTCAGAGAGACTAAGGTTCCTCAACATGTCCCAAGAGATCTATCAAATTTACAAAAGACACAGATGTCTTTAATCCATTGCAAAATAGTATCAATTACAAATTTGCAGCAGGCAAAGACAGTAAATAAATGCTGATCACTAAACACAAGTTTTAGATAATCATTAGTAGACTTCTTTGATGGAAAAATAATAGTTGAACTTCATTAGAAATTGCAATTGCAAATACCATGCAGAAGCAAAATTAAACAGAGTCCAAGATCACTGTACTCTTGTAACCTACATGAAAGAATCAAAGTCAATATAATTATATTACAAACCTGCAAATTTGGTCTCCTGGCTGACAAGCGCCCAGTTTCTGTGTTAATATTTAATGAACAATGAATACGCCCATTTTTTCCTGCGATAGAACTGCCCTGGAAAATAAACAAATCAATGTCTTAAAATTTTGAACTTGTTAATTTCAAGAATGCAATTCAGACACAATCTAAAATGGATTTTTTTTTGCAGGAGATATTTACTAAGCTTAAGAAAGAGGGATTGGTCCTAAAATTTTCAGAATATGAAATAAATTATTATAGATATCAATGTTAACTTTTTCTTATGGAGATGGAGCAAACCTGAAATTCCTTTTAGCTATACCATCTGGTTATCCCAAACATATGGATGTTCAACAAAAGGAGAAGCCTCAAAATGAATGTTCAATAAGCAGGACTCAACAAATGTCCTATGCACATTTTGGAAAATAAGTTTATGGGTTTAAGTTCATAGTAAATGCATTGTATACTAGCAACATGAATAGGTTCTTTAGGACTTTGAATAACAAATGCTAAAACTGATTTACAAGTTCCAAAGCTTGTAACCTAATATGGTGCTTATTGAATTGATACCTGCTCCATAAGCTCTTAAACCAATTATGGTGCACGTGATCACGCTCTTATTGAGAAAATCTGAAGTTCGTAGAGAAGTTGAATTTAACCACTAGTACATGTGAGAAGGACTAAACACGAATTCTCAATAAAATGGCCAACAAGTGCACAATTAAATTTCCCCCTAGTCTAAAATCGTAATATAGGGGTGAAATTTAACCATTTAACACAACACTCACATGTGGGTCGAACACAAAATTTTTCAAAAAATGGCCCAACAAATGAACAGGTGACAAAGTGGAAGGTGTTGTGTTCAAGCCATAGCTCTGCTATATTTAGTATTACCAACCATGAGTTAGACATTGTTATGAAAATTTTTCTTGGCTCACATGTGAAAGGGGGGTGTTATGCAATTAAATTTAAACCCAATTTTTTAACCTAAATTTTTAGAGTGGGTGGGCAATTTAACTGTTCTAAAGGTGATCCTATGCTGCAAAATACCTCAAGAATTGAATTTAGCTATTCAAATACCTAACCATGAAATGAGGAGGATATTGCAACTAACCTGCAAAGGGAGAATGAAATTAGATATTAGAGAGTCTATTGAGCAAACTTCACACAGAGCAGAAATCGACTGGCTAGCCTCAATTCTCTGCTTGCTTCGAGCATCCAAATGATCTGGTTTATCTTCATCTTCATCTAAATCACCTTGCTCTCCATCAGACTCCTCCGAAAACCTCTTAGCAAGAGCCTTCAAAGCATCTCCGCTAACTGAGGGCCAACCGCTTGCCGTATAGATATCCGTCTTCAAGGGCTTATCAAAAATTCTGTGCAGTGTAATAGTGCGATATTTTTTTGGAGTTTTTTTCCCTTCTTCAATCACCTTATCAATGTTGAGGACTTGAACGTTCTTCTTTTCTTCAAGAAATTCATCAGCATCCTTTCTGTGATGTAAAGGAATCAACACAATTTAAATTGAAGCATGAGAACCATTAACCAAATAGTAGGGGCTGACTGAATCAAGATGAGAAGGCAAAACTACCACAGACTTTGTCTTCTTTGAATCAACAGTCTAGGGATATCAAACATTGAGCATAAAACAACCTCTTAAAAGACTTAAACTCAATCACTCGTACTCCAATATGGGGAGCATTTCATGTTGACTAGTTCCCACAATGGTTCTCCACAATAACTACAATCTTTGGAGGTTGAACACTAAAGTCACATTTGATTCTGTGAGATTGGAAGCATAAATTTGCATTTATCAAGATCTTAAGGACAAACAGATAAAAGGAAACACACACAAATCTAGCAGCCTCAGTTCTACGAATACATCCTATCTAAACTTAAGAATTGCAGATTGAACTCTACATTAATTGCTATAAGTACTAACCTAAATCAATTTATACACTTGCATTATTACACATTTTCTTAAAGATATTGTAAATAAACACACAATAAACAAGTACTCACATTCATAGGTCAACACTACACATGCACATACCAGTTATTCTATCTTCACATGCAGATGCAAATGACATTTTTCCATACAATTAATTCATTCAGCAGATTTCTTGACTGCAGATGCCCATTCTCTTTCATACTTCAAATATATTAGGTTAAAAAGAAACTAACGGGGACTAGCAACAAAATCTCAAATTGACCTTCCACAAGAATTTTGATTACACAACTAAACTTCGCACCTGTTCTGAATGCCACCAAAAAAGAGTACACGCAACTGTGCATCACTTCCCACGTTCATATGCATTGCATCAGGGCAGTACTTTGCTGCCCAATTACGGAATCTATCAGCTGCAATCTGCTGCTCTGCTATAGCCACTTTCTCAATCTCAGCAAGATATGAGCGATCAACCAACATACCATCAGTTTCCATTCTCACAAGAAGCTCACCAAATGGACGCCAATACTCTTCATAAAAGCTAAACATGTTTCCCTTTGCAACTCCATCTAGCTTCCACTCCATTTTAGAAAGCTTACTTTTCAGACTCTGGTAAAGCCTCAGTGTGCTTATTGAGTCTAATGCAGAATAGCCAATCCATAACTCGCGCTTTTCATTTTGCAATTCTTCAACGGAAGGTATGGTAGTGACTTTACCCTCAGATCCATCTTTCTTAACCTTCTTCTGGCCAAAGATTGTTTTCATAGACACTTTACCGATCAGATCTTCGCCGGGGGAGAGCTTAACATCAGACATGACAGAACGATCACAAGTAAGTGCTTCCAGAGAATATCCTCCTTCTGTTCTTCTGGAAGAATTCCATAATCGAGCCATATGCATTGTATCAGCATGAAATCCAGCAACTTTAAAGAGCCCATAATTTTCAATGACATGGACATCAAAACTATAGTTGTGCCAAACCTGCATTAGGAAAGGGAATGATGCTCCACTAACAGCACAAGCACAAGCACAAAGAAAGACTAGGCCAGTAACACAAGAAGAAATGCTTACCTTTTTTATGGCTGGGTCAGCAAAAAAAGGTTTAAATCGTGCCAATAAATCCTTTCCACCACCATTTAGAACATCTACCCAGATGCAAGACTTGCCATTGCCAAAATCAGTCCCAGGTCCAGAATAGATACTGAAGCATATTATTTCCCCATGATCAACAGGTGTTTCCTGCTTAACATCAATCTTCGCAACCTAAAACAAATGAAGAAATAAATAAAATCAGTTCAAAATGAGTTAACAATCAAAACTGTATGATTCCGTTGACCCAGTATCCAATGTTTAAGACAGTTACATGTAGTAGAAGGAATACCTCTGTATCACATGCATGCACAAGATGTTTGTATTCATTTGTAAGCTTAGATACAACTGCATCAGCAATAGAGGCATTGTCTATTATAAGAACCTTATCATAAATAACACAAAGACCCTTTTCTGCTTGCTCTTTGCTTGCTTTAGCAACAATTCCAGTGGTTTTTGAGGGAGTGGAACCACTACCAATTTCATTTTCATCAACATCCTCGTGCCAGTCTTCAGAGTTCAGAAACTGTTCCTGAGGACTCCAACAAATAATTTCCTCTTGTGAAAGAGCCCTCCCAGGCAAGTAAACATTAGAAGAACCTTTCTGAAGTGGTTTAAAGGGTTTGGGTTGGCGATTTGGCACACCACTGTTACCTGGAACCCTGAATTGACCAGCATTTTGAAAATGTTTCACTTTTTGGCTGGTTGATGTATCAAAGGGTCTGGATTGGGAATTGCGATTATAACTATCACCTGGACGTCTAAACTGTCCAGCACTTTGAACATAATTTTTTTGCTGAGTTGATGTATTGAAGGGTCTGCACTGGGAATTTGAATTTCTAGGCTTTTTACAGTCTGATATAATGGCTGTACCCAAATCCTGAGTTTCAGCATTGACTGGAATATGATCTCCTGAATAAGTTGAATTAGTACATATAAGGTGCAATTGAGGTGAACTAGAACCCCACTGGTCTGCTAAACCATGATTTGCATCGTTATAGTTACTCTGGTAGTCACTTCCATCTGCTGAGAAGCTACTTTTGGGCCGTAATCCATCAAACTCTTTCTTTCTTATCCTAAATGTCTCAGTCTCTTCGTCCCATTTCCCGTGAGGAGTACAATATTTCATGGAAGGCGCAGATACTTGTAACTGATTTTTCACTAACCCTTGATGCATGTTTTGCACAAAGAAGGGAATGTACGCTGACAGAGTATCACAATCTTCACGCCTGCAAATTGTAGTTCGCATAAAAGGCAAAAATAACAGAAAGGTGAGGCAATTGGTAGGAAAACACAGCTTTTTTATTCAGTTTAGGATATTTCAAGCCATTGCATTGATTATCAGCAACCTCAATGTCATTTGTACATTCCAATTAACTAAGAAGTCTCTGAACAGATGAAAACCCTCAAAACAATACCCAATACATTGTGTAAAATAGGAGGGAAAAAATGTTCCATGCTTAAAATGGTATCAAAATGTATATATTGCTCTGCATTTTCATCACTTTGGCAAGAGAATGAATTACCCTCCTCAAGGTTTTCCTCAGATGATCCTCATTCTACTTGCTATATCAATGTAACTAATAAAGCAATAAATTACAATCAAAACAGGACAACAGACCAACAATCTAAATTACAGTTTTACCCAAATACAACGTAGCATGGAACAAATGACTATGGCTTCAAGTAAAAGTACATTAGTTGCGATATCATTCGCTCGGACCAACCGTACATATATAAAAGGTACAATAGTAATGTACATATGAGAGAAGTTTCAGAGTAAAAAGCTCGCAACTAAAGCAAGAAAATAGTACAAATGTTGGTTCGCCAACAAATACAAATTGTTTTACCCTTCACTGCAATTTACCAAGGAGGAAGCATTTCTCATAAATAACCCAGAAATCAAAACTTGATTTCTCATTTTCTTCTTGGGAGTCAAGCAGAAAAAAGACTCTGAAACACTTTGAAACAGCAAAAACAGTGGATTACAAATAATAAGAGTAAAGAAAATGCACCTAACAAGGACTTTTCTTGAAGCAGCCCAGCAGGAGCGGGATTTTGAGAAAGAAAAAGTGTGAGAATATGAATAAGAAAACCAGTAAGGAGGCGCAAAAGAAGGAGGCCTAAAAGGGGAAGTCTGAGCAGAGAAACCCATGGCAGCCATGGCCTCTCCTACTCTGCCAAGCTTATGGCTAGTGCCACCAATTTTACAATAAAAAGCAGCCGTCTTGATAATTTTCTCTCCTAAAAAAGAAAAATATTTATACACTGACTGTTCCCCCGCTTTATAGGTCAAATAGGACTGTAAAAAATAAAGGGTTTTAGAAAGAGGGTTTCATTTACGCTGAATTTGTCTGCAACTGCAAGTAGGGAGGGTTTTTTTCTGGATGAATTCTCAGAATAGAGAAAAAGACAGACAAAGAACAACAGTGAAAGAAAGGGAAGAAATTAAAAAGGAATTTTCGGAGGAGCTGAGCTTAAACAGGGTTTAACCTTAAACTACGGAAAAACCCCGACTTTTTGATTCGGTGGCTGTTTGTTTGACGAGAGATAGAAAGACAAGATACTTTTGTAAATTTGGTTCCCCGATAATATAGGTCCTTCCTATTTTCAATTTTATGTAATTTGTGATTTATTGTTTTTGACAATTAGGTCATTAATGAGTTTTTTAAAAAGAAAATTTCAATTCAATCCCCGAACTATTTAATTTTTCTAATTTAGTTCTAAATATTTAATATCAAACATTTTTTATCAAATCTTTCTAAATTTTTAAGAATGAATTTATTTATATTTAAAAC
>LVCA01020080.1:48975-59227 GCA_004801955.1 Calotropis procera
ATCTTATTTCTTTCCTTTTTTTTAACTTTTCAATCATTCACTTAAATAATTCTTTATTAGGACATGATCTCTCAAAATCAAATAAAGGTAACCATTTAATTCTAAAACAATAACTAAGTACACAAATGTGATGATTGTGTAATAATGAACAAACATAGAAAGGCGAGTTTTAGTCATATAAGGATTGTCCTAAACTTGACATTCCTAAGGATTTGATTCAAGATAAGCTTACACATTCGAGCCTCAAACTTCATTACCACCAAATAATTGAGAATGAGAAACAAAAGAATGATGTCATCATCATTACCTTAACATCCAAAAACCTTAATGTGAATAAAATTCACAGGGATGGATGGATGATCATCAAACGAAGCAGCAGGTCACAGCTCTTAACCAAATGACCTCACCGAGTTCAAATTGCTTTTTCCATCCTTCAAACTCTAAAAAGAACCAATTATGATAGAACATTTAGGAGTGTTGTGTAAAAGAAAGTAATAAGAATACATGTTCCTGACTTACCAATCGTTTAAAGGATCTGTTTTGTGCATTTTTCTTTGCCTTCTCAATGTCTGGCTTGGCACGATCCAGAGCCTAAACCAGAACAGAAAACAAGACTAACATAACTTAAGAGGAAGAAGAGAAGTGGTCTTCATATGATAGCAGTGTTACTTCATGCTGGGGTGATTTTTCACATTTTTCTACACTTACTTTATATATGATTATGATTCCGTATCAGAGCCACTTTTTTGTTTTTAAATTATAATAATAATTCTGATTACAAATATCAAGGAACGCTTATGAATCAAGCAAATACACATAAGGCATACTCTATAAGTAGACAACACAAGGATTCTCTACCTGTATCAGTGATTCGACCCGTCTTCTCATTCGAGTATGCATGAATCCTTCTGAGCACTGCTTGACCAAAAAGCCCAATCACAAAGTTAAAATGAAACAATCAATTTTGTGCTTAAAGACACATTTATGAAGAAGATTGACAACATAATTCTAATAAAAAATAAATAAAGAAATATACAAAAGATATAGCCATGGATATGATGAGAATTTCACCTTGACATGATAACTGACATATGCATGAAATGTTGACAAATTCCAAACAGTTTTGTCCAGCTTTCTGCCTTCCACATGACGAGGGAAAATAACTGCAGCGCTTACAAGTTAAAAGCTGCCAAAGAAAAGGGGAAATTTGTGGGCGATGAAATAATAGGATTACCAAAACTAACGTATCCAGCATTCGCAGATAATGATTCAGGAGCAGCTTCTTTGAGTTCTTGAGGAGGAGTGCGGGACCATGAACAAGGAGGGGCACTGTGAAGTCCAGCAGTACGTCTAGCTTCCACAAATTCCTTTTAAATATACAAACAATGAACCTCAGCATGAGAAAAAATAGTCCTCAAAAGATTTTTTATTCTTCAAAAACTAAAGCAACATTGAGTAACCCCAGTTTTTCTATAATCTACATGAACACCCCAGTAAAAGCAACAAATATACAAGCAAACTGGCATCTAAATTCCCCAAGGGGACCCATGTAGAGCTCAAATGTTTGCAGTAGAAGTGAAATATACTACCCAGTAGCAGATGATCAGTAACCAATATGATAAAATCTAAATGCATAATTTGGTGGTTAGAAACATGCCTTTGAGCATTCATATTTTCTTCCTCTCCAGAGGCAGCAAGGAGAAGAGCAGAGAAATGAAATTGATCTACTAATAAGCTATTTTACCTGTAGGAATGAAGTTGCTAGAACAATGTCCGTTGAATCTTTGAATCTCATAGGAAATATTAGAGTCACCTTATCTACCTGCAGTAGATATGCCACACTCTTTAGATGGCACCCAATGACTATACATAGCACACTATGACAAGAACATTGCCTAGATGTTAGTGACCTCTATATTAGCAATAAGGTAGGAAGTATTTGGAAGGAAGCATACCTAAAACTTGATTTACAAGTGTGAGAGTGAACAACTGAACAAACATATCTTGGAAACTATCCTAAACATGAGGTACAGAAGATAACGACAAGAAAATGGTTACCTGAGGAACAAGAAAAAACGACTCCATAGGACGATGAACCAAAGCAACAAGCTTGTCTAAATCAGAAGCAACTGTCCTCGAAGCAAGTTGTTTTAGAAAAACTCTTAAAGGGGCACCCAATACAACTTCCTTCACGGAAGCAATCTTTACCAATATTGCATGGCGATGCTCTATAAGCACAAACAAGCAAGAGATGTCCAAGAACACCAATCAATATTATAAACACATACTAGAAATAAGCTAGAAAGGTGCAGAAAACATCTAAAAGATCAAATATTTTTCATCTTTGCCACAAATACAAAACATTTTCAACTCTTCTTTCCAAACTATGGATATAAAATTAATAATAGTACCATTCCATCAGTATAAATATATAGTCAAATGCTTCAGGAGTGGATGCTTTATGCTTATTACTATAAGGAACTAGCCATCACAGTATCTATTTTGCGCATAACTATAGTTTGTAAATAGAAAGAAATTTGAATGGAAGAATTAGGACAACTAGATCAGATCATGGATAGGAAAAGAACCAGATGGCGGAGTATATGAGAAAGCATACTGTACAACAGCACAACCACAAAAAGCTCATGGTGACCTTAAAAAGAACTCGTTGAACCTTCATCTGGAGGAAGTTTTGACAAATTCAGTTTCATAGTAAGACTGAAGCCATCTCGTGGAGGATCAAGAATTTGTGCAACAACACCATATGATCCTTTGATAGCTTCTATGGCTCCTGGAGGAAGTCCGCCAAAGGATACAGCCTCTGGAGGTGGTGTAGGTAATGTTAATGACAGAAACAGAAGATTTGGATTCTTCATTGAGGCCTGTAAACAATTTAACAATCAATCATCACTATTTCATGTTCATAATATGAAATGAAGATAGGTAAATAAATATGCAGCAGTTGACAGAATGAATAAGAATGCTTCTCATCATAAGTTTCTATTTAAGACCACATCAATATATATATATAATTCCAAAACCTGAATATGATATCGGATATCACCAAATTCAATCCATTGAGAATCCAGTTCAACTCCTTTTTCAAGACTGCAATCAGGGAAGCAAGTATCAGCATGTAAAATTGACAATTCATTAACCGAAAGATACATGAGAAGTACTGAATTATCAGTGAAACGTTAAGTTCAGGTCACTGCATATCATCTCATGGACGGACATATCCCTAATAACCATATTGTATTTTCGAGAGACTTATGGGCAATGCAACTTTGTTTGAGGGGTTACGACATCTTTCATTGATTTCTTGATAGGAATAAAAGAAAAACATATACTGGCAAAGAACAAAGGAACAAATTTTCACACCATATGGTCCATATCTTTCCCTTCGGAAAAACACGACATAAAAATTAAATCCATCAAAACCCATGTTTACAGGGTTCAAACGCTGGGCTAGGTAGTCACTGAAACGGAACCCTTTTCAATGATCGGCAAACCAACACAAAAGAAAGCTTCATCTCGGTGAAACCTTAGTATTGAGTTGTATTAACTCTCACAGTCCAAAGTAAAAACGATCTCTTTTTTTTTTCCAAAAAAAATTCACAAACTCAATGACCTAAAACTATCAAGAAAGAGAAGAGAACATTTCAACCCAAAAACCCAAGGACTCAGGAAACCAAGGAAAATGAACAGAAAAGAATTGAGCATTAAAAGATCAAAATTTTGGCAACACGAGTTCAAGAAAATTCAAACTAATTGTACACAAGACACGTAATAACCAAATTGGGAAGGGAAATAGAGAGTACTTCTGAACCCGGGTGGTTAAGATCTGTAAGAGATACTTTGACGGCGACTGCAACAGAATCATGGTTCACTCTTTCTTCACTTCAAAGATTTCTGCTGATGAAGAAAGCTAAAAATTATCATGTGGGTTCAGAACAGAACAGGTGATTTATGATAATGATGCTACAATTTATATAGAGATTGAAAAAAGAAGGTCCACTGCAGGATTAATAATGATGACCATCTTTTCTGAGTTTGGGTTTCTTTTTTAAAAGAAACTTCCAGAAAAATAATGGGAAGAAAAGAACAATTATTTCCGGTTGGAGAAAATAGGGTTTGGTCGTCAATTGCTATTTTTCTTTTTCTAATTTCTGAAGAACGACACTCTTAAAGAAATTGAATTATAAAAATTTGGAAGTTTCCTAAAACGGAAGTAGATTTCTTAGACGAGAAAAGGACTTCATCTATGTTTTATTTTGTATTCTTAAATTTCTGTCCTTAAAAGATATTAAAAGGACCACCAAATTCCTTACATCCATTGACAACATATCCTAAACATACATAAATGTTTCATGAATCAAAAACATTGACAAGAATTTGATACTTTGAAAACCACAGTAGTAGTGAATTAGTAAGTTACATGACAACCTCAATGGATCAAAACTGTATATTTCGATGTTTGTTTACACAAAAACTGAATACAATAAGTAAACCTAGTTTTAAAAAATCTCTATCACACTGCCCTGCAATATGAGGCAAATAAACACCAGATAAAATAAAATGCTTCAAGAGGGCAGCAGCTACTTTGTATCTTCTTCCTAAGCAAACTTTACTTGAATTTGCTCAACAAATTGGGTATCTTCTCTCTCAAAAATTGAGGGATGTTTCATGGTGAACACCAGAAGCAGCAAACCCTATGAAAATGCCACATCTAAGATAATATAATGGCTAAAAGAATAATAAAGTATCTTCTTGCAATAGAATTTCAACAAGAGGTTATAAGAGCTTTTACCATGTGATTCATGTTGCTGTAAATAATTTAGTCTTCTTCCATTGGTACTTCTGGAATATCGAACCTATCTTCCTCAATTGCTTTATTGATCACAGAAACAGGGATCGGTAAAATCGGGAGTCAAGGAAATAAAGTTCATTCACTAATGAAATATAAATGCAAGACGAAGAAAACTAAAAGCATGCAACTCTAAAATTAGTATCCACATTGAAAATATAGAGTTCAAAACTCTCTTTTTTTCTCACTTATCAGCAGTCAATATCACAGAAAAGGATATAAATGGACATAAGATCATCCTCCTTCTCCCCACGATTCCGGCTATTATTTAACTCTCTCAATATTTCTGGCGAAACCTACAATTATAAAGGTAATAAGGTTTTGCATTTGAGCACAAAATTTACAAAGAAAATAAATTTGAAGCAGCAAAAATGAGATTGATAACATACTAAATAATGTCTTTGCTTTTCTATTAGTGTATTCAGGTTGACCTTATCCTCCTTTGTCAGTTCATTCTTGTACCTGTAAGTAATATTTCAATACAACACGGACAGAAAAATAGATTCAGTCGCATGAAAGATAACAAGAAATTGACAGCTACATTATGGTAAGGATATACACAATAGCCGCATTATGAATTTAAGAGAACACTTTGACTTGGCATGGCACTGATCTCCACATAATATCTACTCTACGTAATACTCTACTCATGAATATGATGACAGTAATAGTTAGCTGTTTGGGTTTTCAATCTAGATGTATTTCATGGACTAGCCTTAATTGCAAAATGTTTACTCCAGAAACTCATAATCAATTTACTTCCAGAGAGTGAATTTAAAATAAGTGTCTTAATGAGACCATCCATTCTCTAAATAATATACATGATCATGGGAGAACCCAGCAAGACAGGAAGAGGGCATGAAAACAAGTATGGGACAAAAATGAAAAAGACCCTTAAATATAGAATGCTACCCAAAGGAAATCTCAGTTCTCATCCAACATTGCTCATCATCCAAAAATAACAATAAAGATTACATGCAGAGCAACAAATTTACAAGATATGATATAAACAAAAAAGAAAATGAACCAAAAACCATTAGCATGAAGAACTAACCTTTGCACAAATGCAAGGAGTGATTGATGCCAGATAACAGGCATCACCCTTGAATCATCATAGAACTTCACAAAATGAGCAACCATAGCATCAAGTACACGATAGGGCAAAGCATATTTCTTTTCAATTAGTAACTTTATGAAGTAGCTGCAAAAGAATAATGAAAACAATGTGATCTCAATTACAATGGCAGAGCTGCAAAAAGAAATAAGAAAAAAGAAACTGCACGCTAGTTATTGGTGTACAAGACAATGTACAGCGCAAATATATATAGTAATTTTAATTGGAGAAGCAAATATATATAGAAATTTAGACACCTTTGCAAGCTAATGAAGGAAACCAACATAAAAACTGATAATCAGTAAGAGTGACAAAATAAGTACACAATAAGCGTCCTATATTCAAAGTTTCCCTGTTAATCAAAGGAAGAGATGTTACATAGAAAGGCATAATAAAATAATTGGTATCCTGTTCAAAGCTTTTGAAGAGTTAAAAATGCTAATACCTTGTTGTGCCACAGTAGTCCATCTCAGCAAGCTTCAACAGTGCTACACTGTATGCCCAAGTATAAAGTTAGTTGGGCATAAAGCTTCAATTAAACAAAAAAGATTAGAATTACTAGTATCACATAACAAGTACACATTTTGATAAAAGAGGTGGCAAAACCAACTGCTCAGCAATATTTAATTCTATATCAGAAGAATCTTTTATTATGCTTAATGTTGTTTTCTAAAATCTGTAGAAGAAGAATCTATTCCATCTACATTCACCCATTCATACAATTTAAACATTTATTGATGTAAATTTCTCCAAGTTAAAAGTGGTTACTAATAGAAAATCAATAGAAACTAAGGAAGAGACAAGGTGTTGAGGTCAAAGACATCAAAGCCTAAACTGAAGTATTTCATACTAAACCAAGGTAACATTTCAATATGCTTTGCATTGATAAAGACAAAGCAACCAGGCTCAGATTTTGCAAAGTTACAATACCTAGAATGAAGTGGAGGAATAGAAACCTTCTGAAGAACACTGCCAATTATTACAGCTTCCCTAAGATTGCAAGTCCTTGACTGAACAAAAAGAACAAAAGTTTTAATAAGCAGCAACATTTAACAGCCAGAAATTTGTTCAAATTGAGTAACCTAAAGAAAATAGAATACTAATAAAGCCATCTTGGTCAGTCAACTATATTCATGCAACCATTTGATAAGAACAGAGATATAAAAGAAAGAGAAATATAGTCCTCCTTTAACTCAAAAAACAAGTGCCCACTTCTGTTTTCTTTAACAAGAATATCAGTTTGACAGCATTTGTTCACATTCCTAGTGCCAGTGAACACAAAAGCATTTTTCCCCTTTTCTCATCATTCATATATTTTTAAGCCATCATGTAAAAACAAAAATTTGAGGAATTGAAAGATAAAAAAAACGGATCAGACCAATATTCAACAAGAGCTAATGATTGGAAATTTTCAATGCTGATTTTGAAAGAAAGAACTATTTCACACCTCACAAAGTGGAAACAAAATCCCCTTATTGAAGGCAGCTGGTTTATATAGAGACTTCTTCAAAGATTGGTACAAGGCAAAATGTAGTCTCTTGTTCTTCTGAATATCTTCCCTGACCCGTGGAAGCAAGACAAGCTTAAAAAAACGTTCTGCCTTTTTCACACCCAAATTTGAAGCAAATATTCTTGTGGCCTGATACATAGCATTTGGTGACCATTTCTCGGGTTCAGTCAAATACAAGACTTCCTCCCAAAATTGCAGAGAAGTTATGTGTTTGAAAGCCTTTGGCATCTTGCCCGAGGTATATTTGTTAAGAAGCTTCCCAACACTGCATATTTTTAATATCTGAAATTAAAAGCTAAATCATATAACAAATTCATATATAAGAATCAATGTCACAAGAGAAGTACCCCTTATATAACTCTATGATGGAATCATCCAATTTGGGCATTGGGCGTGTTTCTGCAAACATACATAAGATAAGTTACTCATAAGATTATACCAGTGTTCTTAGAAATAATTTGAATACAAAATACTTGGAAGAGTAAAAACTACAAGAGAAGACTTTTCCCCTCCCCCATTAAAAAAAAAAATGTAAGAGTAATTCAAAAATGCCTAGTAAATGGATTAATTTTAGTAGAAAAGTAAATCAAAAGTCTTGATTAACGACTATACAGAAAATAAAACATACTAAAAATATATACCCATTAGCATCAAAGAATATTAATATACCTGAAGAAACTTGAGCATCTTTCTCTTTAATCCTTTCAACAATAACATCAGCTAATGTCCGCTGAGGACGAGTGTCCATTGATAAAAAGGCTTCCAGTAATTGCTCATCATTCTCGTCAATATCATCCTAAAAAAAAAAAAGACAGTAAGATAATAAAAGTTCATAAAAAAGTTTACCATCCAAGAACAAAAAAGTTTCTAACTTTGCATAATTGAGGGATACATCTTTGCGTAGTCGAAAGCAATTATCTTCCCTTAACTAATAAAACAGAGCCAAACCTCTTCCCATCCACCAAATTGGCTTCTAGTCTCAGAAAACCCATTGAAATCATCAATATCTTCCTCTTCATCATCCTTTGCACTCTTAGGTTCTTCGTGAAAAACCAATTTATTGTTAGGATTTTGCTCTCGTGTCTCCTCTTCCTCAATCTCCTTCTGCTGAAGCATCGCCTCCTTCAAAATCTTTGAGCTCATCCCAGATGATATAATCTACAAAAACGCAAACATACACCTCAAAATTCATACTTTCACAAAAATAGATATATACATGAAATTAGAGATACTGCACGGAAAGAAGGTAGAGAAGCAGTACCCCTTTTTGTTCCTGGTGGCGTTTGGGCGGCTTAGCACGTTTTCTTGAAGAGGTAGTGGACTTGGAGTCGTCATTGCCACTGGCTAGGAAGGGCTCCGGGTTGGTAATTCTGTTGCGCTTCTTCGCCATTTGTTAATTGAAAGGCAGCTGTCTTCGCAGTTGCTGCAGCGATGACTCCTGGAGGTATATGGAAGACGAGTTCTTGGGAAATTGATAAACCCTAATACTGTTAATTTTAAAGAAATATTAAAGAAAATACATTAGAACGACCGTTTTGTATTACCCACCAAAAATATGAAAAAATTTTTGGGAACTTTTATGAATAGCCCTTATTTTTATATATTTTCGTTGTACCCTTTATATTTTGGGTTTACCGAAGAAATAAGGATAAAAAGTGGGGTAAAATGTGAATTTACATAATCTTAAGAGCTATTATCGTAATTTTTAAATAATACTGAGTTTTTCCGGATTTCTTTTGAATTTCCTCAAATCTCTTATTTCTCCCCCTCTCCTGCTATTGCAGTCTCCAGAATCCTTACAGCCGGAAAAACTAGACATCTCAAAACTTTGGAAAATTGCAGGTTTATTGATGGAAGGAAGGCGGATAAGAAGGTTTGGAAGAGGCAGGCAAACCAATCAGACTCTTTTACCCATTCGTATTTCTCGCCTCTCCAATACTATTTCTTGTTGGTAAGTCTTTCCCATGCGTTATAATTGTATTTCTCTTATCTTTATTGGAAAATATTTTTCGATTTTTTGTTTCTTTTAGTATATTTTCTTGGTTTTTGAATTCTTGAATGAAAATAATTGGAGTGAAAATAACTTTAGGTACTGCGATTTGAAGTTTGTGTTCTTGAATGAACCTCTTTTTCGATTTGGACGTCGACATTCGAGGTATTTTTGTTGTTAATTTGATTTTTTCTTATGTGAGTTTCCCACAAAGCTATTTTTGGTGAAAAGTTTAAGTCTTTAGGGACATCGTACTCGCTTGATGTTGCATCATTTGCGTCAGTGATTGTAGTCAATTTACGTTAACTAGTTGTTTACTCTTCTCATCTTAGATGGAATTGTCGGTTATTGGTTTTTCTTCCTACAATTGTAGGTCTCTGAGAGTATGGTTTTCCCTTGGCGTTGGTTTCGGTCTTGCTGCATTGCTTGGTGGAATTATGGTTTGGTTCTGATTCCTGAGATATAGATATGAATATTGAGCAATTGTTTGGCATTGTAACTGCGATGAGGGGGGGAAAAAAAAAAAGAATAATTCCGTGTTCCCCATTTAATAAGCTTTCTTGTACTCAATTTATTATGATTTTCTCTCTCCATCCTTTTGGCAGATTCTTCTATGGGCACTGGGCAGAGCACTACATCTATATGATGGGGACTCGCAGTTTATTGCTCTTTTGAATGGATCCCTTTTTGAGTTCTCTTCTATGGTTAGTACATCATATAATATCATTTTAATAAAGTGAAAAAACAAATCAAGTGCTTGTTATAGTCTAT
>LVCA01020093.1:27863-47857 GCA_004801955.1 Calotropis procera
TAACTGATGCAGTAGTTGTTGCACGAATTCTTAATGCGACTTTGGTGGTACCAGAATTGGATCATCATTCTTTTTGGAAGGACGATAGGTATATTTGAGATTTAATTTAGAGTGCTCTGACCGCACCACACTGGATACAATTTTTGAACTGCATGTTTTTATTTGGTTGGCAATGATATGCACAATAACAAGCAGTCTTCTTAGTTGGAAGTTTGATTCTTGCAGTGACTTTCTCAACATTTTTGATGTCAACTGGTTCATTTCTTTCCTTGCAAAGGATGTGACAATTATTAAAAGAGTCCCAGAAAGGGTGATGAGATCAATGGAGAAACCTCCATATACAATGCGTGTACCCAGAAAATCTGAACCTGCATATTATCTTGACCAAGTACTGCCTATACTATTGAGAAGACGTGTAAGTAGTATCCATAACCACCACAACCTTCATGTTTATGAAACTTAAGACCTCAATGCCCATGCACAGAACTACGTATGAGTCTAAGCTGTCAAGTAATTTTACGTAGATACAAATCCATGTGATGGTTGTGATCCATGTATGTGCTTCTATGAATACCAAAGCTGAAAAACACACTGCCCTAGACATAAAATGGCTTTTTCATAGAGTGATTTTGGCCTCTCTGTTACACACGTTATGGATCTAGGAAGTGTGGAAAGTTTATGTACATCCAAAAATTATATAACTGCTAACCAGTGAACTGAATTTATTGTAGGTTGTTCAATTGACAAAGTTTGATTACAGGCTTGCTAATGAGCTTGATGAAGAGCTACAAAAGCTACGTTGCCGTGTAAATTATCATGCTTTAAGATTTACGAAACCAATAAGGAATCTGGGGCAGAAACTCGTGAACAGAATGCGAAAGATGGCCAAACGTTTTATTGCAATTCATTTGAGGTTTGTCTTTCTTCCTGACTGTTGAGCATTCTTTGATTTTTTGCTTAAAATGTTGACAAACTAAATATAATTTTCATGCAATAGCAATTATCAAGGTCTGCCACCACTTTTGTCTCCGCCTCTTTTTCATCATGTTTTTCATGGGAGTTGTGGTTCGTTTGCATATTGTAATAGATCATTTTGGAGTTGTCAATGCTTTCCAGTATATGCTAATAAGAACTCTGAGTTAATTAGACGTAGTTGACATTCTAAGACATTACTTACATTGTCAGCTTTTTGTTATTTGATTAAGCCATTTTGAGTTCAATGAGGTTGACTTAATGGGATTAGAGGGAGGGAATTTTTCGTCGTATCTAGTATTGGAAGATGAGGGCCTGAATTGGGAGAAAATTAGGAAAATTTTATTGAGATAGTGTTTTAATTCAATTTTTTCATATGCTCATGAGAGGCCAAAAACATTATGAGATGCTTGTTCATTTTGAGGTACAGATATGTTTGAAAATTCTTTTACTGGTTTTCTGAACCTTATTAATCCCAACTCTTGACTTTGTTTGAACAATCCTCATAAGGGAATCTATCCACTGCTAAATTGAATAGATTTTCATAATAACTGAAGTATTTCCATGTACCTGAGACTACCTAATTATTGAGCTTTAGGAAAGGGAAAACCTTCCCATGTAACTGAAGGCACTTCATGCCCTCTTAAGTGCCTTCTAGAAATAAAAAAGTGTCTATGCAAAAGTACAATGCAAACAGTTCAATGAAACTACCATCAGTGTGAGTATATATTTGTTGCTATTTGGTGTTTTTTCCTTTTTTTCTTTTTTTTTCTTTTTTTTTTTTAATATATAATACTCAAGAAAAATAAATATTCACATATTAGATAACCGTATGAAAATGTTCAAACAGTAATGTGGCCTGATAAGTTCCATCAAGCATTCTATTTTGTTTATTTCCTAATCCTTGAATTATATTTTTATTGCCTAAACTTTTTCCAGGTTTGAACCTGATATGCTAGCATTTTCGGGTTGTTACTATGGTGGAGGAGAAAAAGAAAGACATGAGCTGGGAGAGATAAGGAAACGATGGGAAACACTGCCTGTGAGATTGCAGTCCTTTATTAGCTCTGATCTAGACCTTTTGTTCATCTCACATGTTCACTTAGTTTACAAATTCTATTGTTCAATATATCTTAGTCCTACCCCTCATGCAATTTCTATCATTTAGAGGTGACAATGTAATACTGGTTGAATACATGCAAAATGTGGCATTAGTAAGAAACTCTTAAGTCATGTCAAGTTTCTACGGATAATGTCAGATAATGTCAAAAGTTAATGCCTTGTCTTTTTAGTGGTTCCATTCTATACTTGTGCAATTATGAAAAATATTTTGAGTAGAATATGTAATAAATAGAGACGAACAAAAATATGCATAATCATGTGCACGTGTATGTGTGCACATATCTTAGAGAGAGAAGGAAAAAGATTTAACTCGTCCTATGAATTTCAGCATCAAAGCAACAGAGAAATTATTACAGTAAAACCCTCTTTGGTTGTAGTTGGTAGCCTCCTTCACAGGGGAATGTTTTGCAGCTGAAAACTAGATACATATTTTTGCTGAGATATTCAAATGTACAGATCTCTGTATGTTATTGGTTTACTTGTTTAACTATATGTGGTTGAAAACTTCAGTTAAGACAATGTTCAATTTTCGAATTTTGAACTATGACAAAGGAGGCGCAGCAATCTTTAATGTTTAGTTGTCTGGCCATCATTCTGACATTCTCCATCCTGGCCAGTGGCATTGGCTGAAACTGATCAACTTATATAGACTTTGGATTGAATGCTCTCTTATGTGGCCTATAACTTAGTAAATCAACAATTAATGGTGACCCATTTGCTGGGAAACTGGGATTTATTTTTCTCTGTGCTATAATCTGAAGCTGAAACATTTTCTTATGGAAATATTTTGTTATTGCTGCAGGAGTTGAGCCCTGATGAGGAGCGTACACGAGGAAAATGCCCCTTGACTCCTCATGAGGTGGGTTTGATGCTCCGGGCACTTGGGTTCAAGAATGATACTTTTCTTTATGTGGCATCTGGTGAAGTATATGGTGGAGAAGAAACTTTAAGACCTCTAAGAGAGCTCTTTCCGAACTTTTACACGAAGGAGTTGCTTGCTGCAGAAGAGTTGGAACCTTTTCTTCCCTTCTCATCTCGCTTGGCTGCGATTGACTACATTGTTTGTGAAGACAGTGATGTTTTTGTTACAAATAATAATGGAAACATGGCAAAGATCTTAGCTGGTCGAAGGTAAAATATTTTATCATCTCATGGTTATGCCTCAGCAAATTGCATTTTCCATCCAAAATCAGATGTACTCTTTTGATATGGTATGAAAAATAAGGAGAGCCTTTGATAATAAATTACCTCATTCATTATTATTATAGTTGTTGTTATGAGGTTAGTGGTATAGAACCCATGTTTTTTTTTGTATGTTAATCCCCTGAATTCTGGATTTTATTTATGGAACTTTATATAATAGAATGTTTTTAAGAAGTTGACATTTGATTTCTGACAAGTGAAGTAGATACGAGGGATTTTCCTGCCACATCAGAAACCATAAATGTGTTGCCAAAGAATTTTTCCATGCTAGAAGATTTTTAATTTATTTGAAATTTTGAAGGAGAAAGTTAATGCTGGGTACAGGGAGGATTATGTAGGAAGGATGATTATACCAATTAAATAGAACTGAGGATAATCAGCAAACCATTATAGAACGATTTGATGGCCTAAGTCAGCTTGCATGTGGAAAAAGTATCTGTTCCACTTGTGAGCTATAGGAATTATGGGATTTGGAGTCTTGTAGGAAGTTTTGTTAGTAACTAAAGATGATAGCTACTTGACTTGACTCTTAGATTCTCTTCGTAAGTCTTAGGTTTGTACAAGAATCTGGTAATGGTGCAACTAGTTGATGAATCTTTTTATCTTAATTTGTTTAGTAAATCTTCAATTTTGCACGTTCAAAATTTGTAGTAACTGCCATTTATCTGAAAGGAAAATTGTTGTTCTAAGGTTTTGAGTAGATCATAGAGTGGCACCCAGGGAATGCAACCCCATAGTTCAAAAGGTACATTTTCAGAAAGGGTTAAAGATGCAGACATTCTACGAGGTGTTGATGAAATAAATAGGTTCAGCATCTGAAATGTCTACATTTGACATAGATGAAAAACCGTTCTATCCTATATTAATATATTTCGGCGTTGGGCCTATGTGCTATATTAATATGCTTTACTGACGGTGCTAACTTATATGCATGCATGATATATGATTAATCTTGATTTTAAGGGGAAAAAAGGGGATTAAAATCTGATTGCCTTATCTCAGTTGCCTTGATTGATTTCCAGGACAAAATTTGTATTTTAGGAAATACAAATGATCCATTACGTGTTCTGTTTTGTGTATGAGCTGTTAATATATCTGAAATTGTGCTTCTTGATTCCTATTTTCCTTCTAATTCTGTGATCATGATTTTGTTCCTGTAACTTCATCAGAAATGATAAAATTTCATAACTGTTGGCAATAAAATCTGACTTTCTTGTGTGTTTCATCTCAAAGGAGGTACATGGGACACAAGAGAACCATCAGACCGAATGCCAAAAGGCTCAGTGCATTGTTTATGGCACGAGATAAGATGGACTGGGATACTTTCGCCAAGAAGGTCAAATCTTGCCAAAGAGGATTCATAGGAGAACCTGAAGAGATCAAACCAGGGCGTGGAGAGTTCCATGAATATCCCTCCCCCTGTATTTGTCAAAGACCTGCTAACCTCACAAACATCCCCAGGTATCATGCTGAGGAACAGAATTCAGGTAACATTCCTATTGTTTCTGCAATGAAGTTCAACATCAGTAGTGACAAGCTGTCAGGCGGACAAAGGCCTCAACAGAACAGAAACATGACCATAGAAGAACACAAATCTGATTGACAAGTCTTGAAAAACCCGCATTACACTTCCATGGGTCACCAGGAATAATCATCAGCTCATGTATAGCAAACCTGTCTCTGCGTCTTCTTCTTCTGCTATTCATATCAAAAGAGCTTAGTTTGTAGTCTGTAGCAGAACTGTGAAATACTTCAGCTCCCACATGTTCGTCTTTGGCGGTTTCCTGGCTCCAAAATGGTGCTAGCTTCAGCTGTTGTACTCAAATGCATATTCGTCCACATTTCATTGAGCATGAATTCTCCCTCAACATTAGGCTTCTCAATTTGGCGATCCATACGGTGGAAAGCCGTTAGTTATTATACATACAAAATTTTATGTCCTGCTTTTACGCGATCCGTGGACTTCTGAAGTAATTTTTAATTTACCGTGTCATTATTTTTTCTTTGTCAGTTAAAAGTTAATCATATGCATCAATTTTAGTGCTTTCAATGGGGAACTCGATCACAAGAAAATGAGAAAGAACCTGGAAGAAAATGGTAACGTAATGGCCCTCAAACACTGGAGTCTCATCCTAACAAAGTCAATGGGATTACAACAAAATCCCCAAGGGCTGCAAAATGGTATAATTCATAATTGGAAAATTTCCTGCCAGTACATTAGATGTCCAATATACAGCCTATCAAGAGTACCACTAAAATTTCTGTAAGAAGCTAAAATGGATATGAACATTTACTGCCTAGATTTTACAGCTAAAGCACCAGGAAGACAGAATTTTCCATCCGCAGGTTTGCACCTTATGATTAATATACAGTTCACACAATGCCTTCCATGTCTACTTCCACACTGATCCATGAGAGAATGAGGTATCAATCAGTTATTTCCTACAACAAAATAAATAACAAAGTTCTAATTACTACAGCACTTTACGCTTCCCAAAAAATTATTGCTTAATCTCAGAAGCAAGCAGGGAGGGTTTTGTTACCTTTAGGAGCACCCTTGTTTTGGTTTCTGTGACTTTTGTCATGTGAAGCAGATGGAATCTTGGAGATGATGAGTGAGCTTTGCAACCCTTCCAATAGCTACAGACAGAGGAGGAATACCAAAAACATCAGGTACACAACTTTTGCCAAGCCTATGAAGATGTAATCATTTATGTTTATTTTTTGTGAATTCTATGTGTTACATTAGTAAAAGTTCCATTTTTGGACAACAATGGAAAAAGGAGTGGGACAGAGAAGCACTTGATTGCATCTTATTATCATCTTAATAATAACTGTACAATCGAAGTCCATGAGTTCTTAAATAACAAGAGTAGAGTTTAAAAGCCAGATAATCCACCAGAGACAGGTCGCAGTTCAATGAAGTCCCGGGATGATGATTATCACACTTCACAGAAGCAAGTTTCAAGATTCAAACTATATCTACAACTTTTCTCCTGATTATCAGACATCAAAACATGTTGCACCTTTTCATTTTCTTCAGAATGCTAGTCACATTTTTTACCTGGAATTACATGATGCCTCTGTATCCTATAAACAATTGGCATACTTTATGATACTTCCCCTAAGCTATTGGTATAAATTTATGGATATAGATATATTCCACAGACATGCTTAAAACCGTGAATCACAGGTTCACCATCAGCTTGGTAAGCAGTAGGTAAGAGTGTAAAAATACATATCCTAATGGTTTTCAAGTACTCCCAGTAGTTTGCAAATCATGTCAATTCAGGACATGCACTAGAGCTGATAGAAATATAACTAGAATACTCTATCCACCAACAATAACAACCCATTAACTCTTTACCTAATTTTCTATCTTTGCAATCTTATTTTTATTTTATAGTGGAACCATAGAATTTGAAGAGACATCTGTACTTCGGGAAATTCTTTAAAAAAGTAGTGAGTCACTGAATCGCATTCTATC
Organism: Calotropis procera; assembly: GCA_004801955.1. Taxonomy (NCBI): domain Eukaryota; kingdom Viridiplantae; phylum Streptophyta; class Magnoliopsida; order Gentianales; family Apocynaceae; genus Calotropis; species Calotropis procera. The sequence continues at coordinate 34,648 of LVCA01020093.1, forward strand.
AGAGAATTTTGTTAATAATTAATGTTAAATTGGAAATGTATGTGTATTCATTTAATTTCCATGCCAGGGTTAAAAAGGATAAAAAACAATGAGAAATTTTCTCATCATTTACCAGATTGACAAGCAAGTAGGAGCAGAAAAAATTTGTTAGGCAGGATATTTATGACTAAGGCAGTATATTGTAACAATCCCATATGCATATTAGAATCTGTGCATCTTGCAGAACAAACCCATCTACAGGTTTCAAGCAGCTAACCTGCAGAGCTCGAATTTTGAGACGGGCTAAAATTCATTACTATCTTAAAATTTTAGAATACCTCAATGCACCTTTAGCTAGTAGACCAGAAGTAGTTTGATGCATTAAAAAGTAAAAACTTTAAAAAAGGCTGAGAGACTTGTATGCTTACCCTTGAAGTTGGCTGAATCCTGCGATTTGACCTGCGGGGTTCTACTACTTCAGGTACTGATTTTTCCTTCTCTTCTACTTTAGATGCCTTCCCGCCAGCTGGTGCAACTTTCATCCTCTTAACCCGCTCAGATTTGACATTAGGTGCAGCCATTTTCTTAGGAACATTTGAGATAGGAGCTTGTGAAGATGACAATACTGGCTCAGCTCCCTCCTTAACAGTAGAAGAGGATACAAATTCCCCCAAATTCTGCTCATCTAGGTCGTTCTTGTCATTGCTGGTAAAATTCCCTGTCACATTGTCAGTCAAATCAGCATTCCTTGGAGCAGAAACTGAAGATACCAGCAAGTTCTCTTTCCGAGGTAATGTTCTGGTAGACACACTTGGAGGTTTTCCAGACTTAAAAGCTTTTGGTTTAGATTCAGTTGCTTGCTTTTCCTTTGGATCAATTTTAGAACTATTCTTCCATGCACGAGCCCCTGGTCCTTGAGGCATCAAATACTTTGCAACTTTGTCTGAATCAGAGGACACATTATTCTTCGCACTACGATCAGAAGTATAATGTTTGCTGACTTCCATAAACTTCCTTTTCTTCCCAGGTTTAGGAACCCCAAAAATAACTTTTGAACCTTCTTTCTGTAAACCAGATCTCATAGTCCTAAGAGTCTCTGGCTGCTTGTCATTCTTGGCATTACCAATGTTGAAAACTTTATCTGCAGCAGATAGAGGGAGCAACAATGACTCTTCAGGTTTCCCAGCTTCAGAAATATCTACATTGCTTGCCACCTTGCCCTTCCCTTTCCCCTCAATGGCAGGACTACCTATCTTTACCCGTTTCTGTTGAGGTGTATCACCCTGATAAACAGATAAATAAAACTACAAGAATAAGTAAAATAAACATAATGAGATCTCATTATGGAACCTGGTGCTATTATGGAACCTGGGAAGGGTAGTCTTGTCCAGCACTTGGCAACTCAATCCAGTCGCCATTCTTCCACATACGAGTTGAGCGGAGATGCCACACTTTTACAATAGAAATTTTCCCTTGAACTGCAAGCAAAATTCAAGATCCATTATTTCCAGAACAGCAAAGTACATTGTAAGGCACAGAGGATTTCTGTGCTCAAGTACCTGGGAAGTGAACACTTATTGCCGACTCATCCTTATTGTTCTTTTCTACGATGACTCCTTCACGCCAGCTACAACACATAAAAATTTGAGATAAACGGGACAAGCCTCACCTTAGTGCTTAAGTATAAAAAACAACACGGTCAAATACAAATGTAAAAATTCAAGGGGGCATTTGAACAGTCTTTCTATAGAAAAATTAAAGAACTCACAAACTTCAATTAATAATCCCTTAAATAGAAAATAACTTCGTAATGAAATGCAACTTAGTAACAATAGTCACTACAGATTTGCATCATTCATCAGTATAAGCACAGGGCACAAATTCAGTTTCCACATTTTCTAAGAACATGGACTTCTATAATTAGTTTCTTGGACCAATATTCTTTTCCCTCCATCTGAAGTGATACAAATATATTGACCAAATTCCTTATCCCTTTCCACAAACAAGCATTCATGTTCTCATAATTTTCACCAAATCTGAGCAGGTTGTATGTCCTTTCATGAATAAAGAATATAGAACAAATTGATGACACAAGAGAGTAATCGCATGTGAGGAAAAGAAAGAAAGAAACAGAATGGTAACAAAAATGTTCGAGTAGAAGCTAAAATTAGAACACCAAATTTCGAATAGATGGATTATTATATTGGACACTACACAAATAGCTAGTCAACTAACAACAAAAATTGCAGTAGTGTGCCTGAGCATAAGAAAAGACAGAATGGTTACTCATTGGGTGACAGAAAGAATAAAGAAATTGAACAAAGAGAACAGACAAGAGAACGTCTTTACCAGTTCTCCATCCATACATCAACTCTATCTCCAATAGACCAAGTTTTATCTTTAGCAGCAGCTCTGCGTCTCTTCCTTGTTCCCTCAAACGCTATACTAGCAGTACGGGTAAGACGTATTATTGGTGGTTTGCTGTCATGTGCTTCCAGAGGTATCCACTCTTTCAACTTTCCTGAACAATGAGACATGAAAATTACATTAGAAGAAGGATATTAGCATATCAGAGTACATTTCTACTTCATTACACTAGCTCAAGATCAGATAGCCAAGAGTTATTTAACCAAATAGTAAAAATACAGAAGAACATGCCAAGTTGCATTTATAGATTGATATAACCAGATTATAACATAACGGGCAATATAAGGGAAATCCACGAGGGACCCATGTTCAACAGCAATGCAACTTCCTTAAAGTTCCAATTCCTGGGGTAAAGATTATTAACCACAAACTAATCAACTTGCATAAATTGCTTCAGCTTAGGGCTGTATTAATTTGAAACAAACTTTGGACTATTTAAAATATGAAAAGCATAAGAAAGGCCCGCCTGGAAATCTAGCATTTCAAACAGGTTGCTTATACAATGTTGCTAGTCATAGAACATTGGCTTTGGGAGTTGTTGCCTAGAGAAAAGGTGAAAGAAGAATCACTCCCAAAATACAAGTTCATATATGAGAACTCTTTTTCTAAGAGAAACAGGGAAGAAAGGCTTGAGCCCAAAATCTTGAAGAGGACCCTATCTAAAAAACATAGGAGTAGAACTCATAACAAAATTCCAGTCGGATGTAAAGATAAATCATGCATAACAAAATTCCACATTATCAATTCATAAGCATAGGAGCATTCTGCATCTAAACCTAGCAGTTGAGATTTGTGACCCATGCTACACAAAGCTTGAGCATGACCAGCTAAATATGCCTTGTCAAAACTATGTCATTCAAAAAATCCAGCAATATCAAGGTTGGACCTAATTCATAATCAATGCAATTACCAAGAAGCCATATAAGAGCCCTCATTCTAGTGATAAGCAAATCTAAGGGTGAGGCATCCTGAGAGTATATATCTTTAATGCCACATTGCGAAAATTTTTAAAAAAGAATATCTACTTCACAAGTTTAGCAGAAATATGGAAAAACAATTCAAAAGACATATAAATACATAAAGCTCCATTTTACTCACATTTATGTTAACATAATAAAAGCCATTAATAGCTCACCTTCATCTGACTCGAGATCAGCAAAGCAAACAAATGCTTTTCCATCCTTCAAATTCAACACACTGGCAGGGAACCACGCTCCATATTCACCATTATCTTTGAAAACCTAAAACGGATAAGTCAATCAAGACATGGTGTCAAAGATGATAAAATACAATCCAAAAGCAACAGAATAAATGCATTATACACAAGAAAGAAAACACATCTCAAAAGGTACAAAGAGTGTTGTTAGTTTTGTAAAGCATACAAACCAACAACAGAGTAGCAGTAATAACCCAAAAAAAAAAATCCCTCAAAATAATTTACATTACCTCAACAGCACAATTTTCTGTTATAGTATTATCATTCGAGGTGCTGACCACATTCTCATGCTCGGCAGATCTCAATCCAATCTCTGATTCAGGCACGACACTAATAGTTTTACTCGAGTCAGACATTCTGCGACTCTTTGCACCTCTTAAATCCTTATCACCACGACAAACCGAAGACGGAAATCGCTCATCTGCACTCCCAAGGCCCTCCACTGAATTCTTAGATGACTCTCTAGGAAAAGATGATGTATCATGGTCTGTAGTATGCACCTCTTTATCTGATGGTCTCAAGCGCTCCTCAATAACAATGGGACCTTCCTCAGCATTATTTGAAGTATGTCCAGTAACGTTGTTTGATTTCACATCCTGACCAGGTGGCTTTTCAGTAACTTTCCAATATCCCTCCGGACCTGCCTCCACTAACTTGCTCAGAGGCAAAGGCTCGGTTAGAGCAACAATTTTCCCTGCTTGTGATACGGCATCTGCTGCCAGTTCAGCAGCCTTCACTATAGCATCCAAATTTTCAGCATGCCTTGATGCAGCTGAAGCAGCCTCCATTCTCCTCCTAGAAGCTTCCCGAGCAGCTACAATAATTGAACTGGAACCACTGTTTCCATCCCCTGCCTTCAGAATAGATGCAGGAGTGGCACCACCCACGTCATGCATAAAACCAGGAAGAAGAATAGGATCATTTGGAAGAGGATTTAAAGTTCCAGTAAGGATCAGTGCCTCATCAGCCATCTGTTTTGCTTGCATAGCAGCATTTGATGCAACCTTGGCTGCTGCTGCCGCTGCCTTTGCAACAGAAGTGGCAGCAGCAATAGCAATGGCAGCAGATGCTAATTTAGCTTCTACATCTGACACCAAACCAGAACTCTTTTGTTTGTCTAATTCAGACCACACACTCTGACAGTGAGTAACTGCTAGAGAAGCATGAGCAGCAGCGTTTTCAGCTTGTAGCTTAGCCTCTGCAACTTTTGCAATATCCTCTGGAAGTAAAACCCTCTTCTCCACTGTCTGATTCACACCTTTTGAGAGATCATTGGAAGAAATTGGAGATACTACTCTTACAAATTTGTCTGAACTGCTCTTGAAAGCAGAACTAGAAGGACTTGCAATGGCAACTGAGGTAGAAAATTGAACACTGGCAGCAGAAACTGATGCCAACTCTCCCTGATTTCGAGCAAGTAGAGGGGCGGGCCCAAGATCATCAGGTGCAGGCCCCTTGTTTGCTAATGGAGTATTTCTTATGGTAGCAGGAACTGGCATAATCTGACTCACAGGCAAAGCAGCCTGCCCAAGATCCTCACTAGCAGAAGCTTTTTTCCTCTTTTTAGATTTTGGATCGACACTATGCGGGGTATGTGAAACTGCTGCCTTTTTAGTGTCATGCATCAAAATGGCTGGAGGTATGTTAGGACCACCAACACCAGGGATAGGAGATGTATGCTTTGCTACAGATGATGTTGGGGCCGAAGATTCTTTGACAGCAGTGACTTTCACAGTTTCCGTGGCAGGTAATGCAGGAAAATGAGCACTGATATCAAAGGGAGAGCTTTGTGGAGCAACCCACGGAACTGAAAAGGGGGCCTGTGATGCCCATGAAGTCGTATGCCCAGTAAAGTTCCTCATAGCTGGGGTCTGATAAGCATGTATGGGAGAAAGTGTCTGGTAATCAAGAACGGTACCTCTGGCCATGTTATTAGTTGGAAGAGTATCACATGTGGGTGTGGGTACATTCCACAAAGGTGAGGAAAGAGGAATCATGGGATTAACAGCTGGTGAGGAGGTACTTTTGCTGCTTCCTCTAACTTTATTTTGAGTGGAACCCTGTTTATTAGCCTGATCTGAAGGTTTAACACCTGCATTTTCAACAAGAGACATATATTAACAACAATGCCTACAGAAAGACTTAAGACATCATTTTACATACCTGAACGTGATTGTACTGGAGTCTCAGCACTGCTTGCATGTGGCTTCTGACCATGGAGCCTCTCCACACATGTACGCCATGCAGACTCCCAAGTACTCCTCCCTCCATCTGTAGAAGAATAAGTGTTGACTTATTAAACAACACAATTAAATTATAGAAGAAAGAATAAAGATCAAATGCTACACTAACCAGATAGGCCAAAGGCTGAAGCCATACAAGCCTCATCAGGTGCTACACCTTGTCTGCATAAAAACCACCAAAAGCAAAATAAGATTGACAACCAGGAAACGGACACCAATCAAGAACTCATGCATGACAGATTAATTTAAGACACGCCACACTTTTTGAAAACATCCACATAAAGAAGGCAAGCAGGTTATCATGCATTATATTTTGGATTTATTACTTTCTAACCTGTCAATAGTTTAACTAACCTCGTAGTTTAACAGCATATTCTTTGAACTATGGCCAAGTTGTTGTATGGTTTAAAGTAAGGCAGTATAAACATAATGCCAGAATGATAGTTAAAAAAGAATGAAGGTGAATCCAAGAATAGGCATTTCTACTTTAGCAACAATAAAACTTCTTGCACACCAAAAATTATGAGGAATGCAAATGAAATATGACATGCATTTTTACATTTTTTCTTTAATTCAACACAGTAAAGGCTACAATTATATGCCTATATTGTATGACTTACAGTTCAGTTTTCTGAACATGTAAACTAATGTAACCATCAACAAGTGTACCTCATAACCAACTTCTGCTTTCTATCGATTTTGAAACTAAAGAATGAACTTACATTAGGGATCCATATACAAAAATTTGAGCTCGTAGTTGCACTTGCTGCATATCTGTAAAAGGCTGATGAAACAAAACAGATGGTGGAGTCGATGTGTTCAAATCTGGTAGACTTGATACAGAATTAGAAATAACTCCACTTGGCTTTGCTCCACTGCGTTCAACATTGCCTAATTCTACTGGCATTAGTTTACCTGTCCCTGAAGGGCTATAGAATGCACCTGATGAATCCCCTTTTTCTGTTTGTTTAACAGGAACAGTTTCCTTTACATGCTTTCTAGCATTTTCTTTGGCTGATCGTCCAGAGCCCCGCCTAGTTTTCCTCTCAGAGGCAATTTTTGGACCCTTGTCTGGTTTCAGCGCACTTCCATGAGAAACCTCTGGTGTCAAGGGATCTATTAGGCCACCACCAGATGTTGATGGAGAACTTTCAACAAGCTTCAATATACACATGTCAAGTATCAGTTGAAAAAGAACAAGAAGGTACTACAGTGAAGCACAATACAAAAAACATGGTTCAGCAATTAACAAGGCAAGGATTACCGTGGATCTTTTGACTACTTCATAGTTGGAAAAAGTTTTCCAACCCTTAGCAGTTTCTCCTTCAGCAAGACCAGCCACAGGACTCACATCAAAAGTAAAACTCCTATCCTCCTCAATAACACCTTTCACAGGCATGAGAATTGAAGAGGTATTATCAACCTTTTCTGCTCCATCAGCTCCACCACCTTGTTTCTCGGATGCACTTTGTGAGAGCTCAGTAGCATTCACAACAGAAGCAGAACTAGGATCGGATTGATCAAGGGTAGAAGAAATGCCACCACCTGCAATGATAGAAATACCATCACATTTAACGACAGAAAAATTTGACAAAGCGGCCTTTTCAAAGACACCAAATCAATAAATAAATGAAATAATAGATTTAAATTAATAATTAAATGGGGCGAGGAAGAGGTCTAAAATCCATATGACAGTTCTGAAGGTCTACCACCCATAAACGAGAATCAATTTCTTAAATTTTAAAACCCCAGAGTGAAAACTCTAAACTGAAAAAGATGAATACAAACGTGCTGGTAGTCAAAAAGTTAACATTTCTCCATCGCTTCCTTACAAAATTTTACAGCACACAGTATGTGAAAGATACAGATACTTCATATTCTCACCACATTTGCACAAACCCTAATCCATTTTTAAATTTCAATGTAAACTCAAATGCTTTAGAAATTCCTAGTTTTCCCTAGGGCTGATCTATTCATAAATACAGCAGCATCTGAAATCAAGCTCAAAGAAAAACTTTGTCGGGTCAAAAAATTAGAACTTGAAAATACATGTCTCTCAGAAAATGAGGAAGGCTTAGATTTGTTAGGTTTTATCAGGAAACAAAAACAGCCCCGCAAAATAAAATTTTCTTAAAAAAAAAAAAAAACATATATTTCTCAACACTTAACATAAGCAGTGAATATATCGTTCTTTTTCTACACTTTTTCCGCGGGGGAGAAATATCTTGCAAGATCACAAGAAATTGTTCATTTGGCCCATGAGAAGAGAATAAAGTGCACACATGAGTAAATTGTAAGCCCTGTCAAAACAAGTTTGGTAAAGGGTGAGCCCTTCACCAAAGATTCGTGTTAATGAAACATATGAAAGCCAGAAAGTAGTAGGATTAGACCTTAACTGTTCTATTTTTGTTAAGCCCATTCCTTGTTCATTGTTTATTGTCTAGGGCTTATTTTCTTTTTCCTTGGATGGATAGTTCTTCTCAGGAAAATGTACATGAGGTTAGAGAAAGAATTCCTTTAAAATTGCTGGTGTTGCGAAGAACTTCCATCCAATATAGATAATGACTCAAAAATACCAGAGCAGAACTAAAAAGTAGCTAACGATCACATGCCGTGTACATTCTTAGAGAAGACACTTCATTACCAAAATCACAAATGATAAAATTGTTCTAGAATATAAAATCTGATCAAATCTGCACCTGATAAAGATGGCAACCCATGATCTTTTGCTGCTATAGCATCCTTACTCTTTGAAAGATCAGTTCCTTCCATGGTATCACTCTTGCTTAGATCAGGGTCAGATTCAACAGAGGCTGATTCTGTTTTTTCAGATTGTTCAGGACATACTTCAGCAACTGCTTTCTCTGCATGGATTGCTTTATCAGATGATTTCACTAAATCCATTGATTGGTTAATATTTTCTGATACTACTGCAGTGCAATCTTCTGATCCACCTTTTTCAACTGCAGGTTCAGAAAACTGCTTCATTGCTGCATCTCTAGATATACTAGCATCTATGGGGCCTTGAGCTACAATACAATCCTTATCAATGGAATTTAATGTTTCTCCTCCAGACAGTTCTAGCTTCCAGTCCTCTTTCTGGTTAAGAACTTCGTCTGTAGTAGCACCACCTACAGGACGTGAAGGAACATCATCAACTATCTCCTGTGATCTGGCCTCTTCTGTCTTAGCATCTGAAGCTACAAATAAAAGCAAAGAAATTTTAAGCTAAGGGACTACAGAACTATATAAAACCAGACACAATCGAATTGAAAAAAAAATATTGCTGGTTAAGTTACCAGTTTTGTTACCATCTGCAGCATCAAACGGTGACTCAGGAGTTTTCCCAACACTTCCCTCTGCAACTTCACCCAAAGATGAAAATGTAATCTTGTTTCCAACATCATATGATCCAGAAATTTCAGATGGCATATTATCTAGACCAGAACCATAATTCCTCCCACCTCTTTCCTGAAGAGTAACATTCTTACTGCCACCATTAACATCCTTCTCGGCAGAGAGTACTACACAGCTACCTGAAGAAACAGCTGGCTCAGTAGGCAAGACATGATCTGCAGCTTTTTGGTTGTCATTATGGATTTCAGTAGCATCATCTACAGACATAGAATTCTCAGTTGTCACTTCTGCTCCCACGGATCTAGTAGGCGCAGATTCCTGTGGGATAAAAACATTATCACCTCCATTATCATTCCCATGTTCACTGGGTTCAGTTGACTCAATTTGAACTGCAGATGATGCATCTGTAAGAACTACTGCAGTATCTGTACAAACCTTGGCACTACTTTCAAGATCATCATCTTTCTTATCAGCATAAGCACCCCGCACAGGTTCCTTATTTAGCTGAGATTCAAAAGCACATGAATCAGTATTGCAAACCGTATTGGTCTGCCCGCTACTGCTACCATCACCAGCATTTTGAGGGGATGCAGACAACCTCCCAGATAAATTCTCACTTTCAGACTGTAATGGATGCTCCGTGCCCCCGGTCACACATATAGATCTGCTGCTCTGAGCAAGTCCAGAAGAATGTTCCTCCACAGAGCATAAGTCGGTGTTGCCCTCCACCGGCAAACTTGCAGATTCCAGAATATCTGCATTAGTCGTTACACTTGCAGATTTTGCAATGTCTTCCCCCTCTGAAGCTACGTGAATCACAGAATGGATATTAGTCACAGAATCTTCAGCACTGATTTTACTCAATTTCCCATCATCTTCTGTAAAAATTTTCCCATGCACATTGTGATCCCCAACTTTAGAGAGCTCCTCCTGTAAATAACCTATACTTTCTTGAGAAACATCACTTATCTTATCCTCAACATTCAACTGAGAAGCACTTATCATACTATTAGGCAAAGAATGTTCTATACTACCAGTTTCTACTACGGAAATGGAAGAATCTTCTTGATTTTTATTGTTCAAAGATTCAAAAGCCACAGTGCTATCTTCCTCTACATTGACCTCATTAAACTTTAACTCAACATGCAAGTTTTCTTCAGTGCCAATGCTACCTTTTTCACTAATACCAGTTGAATATCCATAAGCTGACAAATCAACCTCTTGAGATTGTGAAGCGTAATTAGGCTGAACACTACCGGCTTCTGGATTCTGGTCTAAAGATGTAAAACTTCCCAAAAACTCAGTAGTGGGTAATTCAGAGTTATGATCTTTAACTTCATCAGCTATATCATCCTGCCTCAAGTTATGATCCATTGGTTCAGTTAAGCTAGGTAATACATCTCCGGCATCTGATTCCTTAACAATGGATTCTCCTGCAACTATTTCTTCCTGTCCAACAGACTTCAATAACATTTCAACAGATTCAGATGATGTTGCCTCAGACCAGACATTATGCCTTGGTATGGAGCAAGAATCTGCTGCACTTGAACTGAATTCTATTCCACTACTTCCCCGAGAAAAATCCTCAATCCACTGATTATCTTCCTGACTTGGAATACCAAGAAAAACCTCGTTTTCTACCAAACTATCAAATCTTAGATGCCCCTCGTCAAAGTCAAACTTGGGAAGAGCATATGGACGAAGAACGGGAGAAATTTTGGAGCTTTCTTCACTAGCTAAGTGAAGACCATGGCCTTGATAAGCATTGTCATCATTGTCCATTGGTGTATCACTAGAAAAAAGGCAAGACAAACCAAAGTTAAGGAAACATAAACGCAGAGTATATGAATGTAGAAAATTGTTTCATTTCATTCAGACTCCGCCTGAAGGGCATTAGGAGATTAAATTCATAAAAATATCCTGAACACACATGAACTTGAAATTACTTTTCATAGTAACTCATGAGAGAAATGTGAAAAGATTAAAAATAAATGAAGGAATTTTATTTTAGGTAAGAACAATTCACATTGTGATATTCACTAATTCAAGAAACTATGCCTAAAATGTATTTCCCTTCCTTCTAATTTTTTATAAGTTAAAAAGCCAGGAAGCTCAACCCCAAAATAGGGGACAAATAGACAAACCAAAACAAAATATTCCATGTCACTCTCAATCAAGAAATTCCACTAAACTAAACATTTAACAAGCCATTTCCCTTTCCTCCAAAAAATGTCAAGAATAAAAATTTAAAATAATAATAATAAATCTCAACATATTCTAAGTTTTATTTGAATCATGCTATTCTGACTCCTCAAAAGGACCTCAGAAATGTCCATTTAAGGGAAAGGAAAGAAAACTTCACTTTAAGGAAAACAAAAAAGAAAATTAATGAGAATATCATAAAAGAAGATCACCTACAACAAAATGCATATATCAGAAGGGGAAAAAACAAAAAAGAACAAGAGGAAAAGGCAAACATTCCTACTAGTCACAGAGAAATATATTAACAAATGTCTAGGCTTTAAACTGCATACCAAGACTTGTAGTTACACTTTTCGCGCTCACATGTTTCCATAATGATTTCATCTTCTTAACTGAAGATACATCATCAAAATTCAACAAAGTTCATAAAAAAGAACAAAAGATGATCAATTTTTTCACTTTTACATTATTACATGACCAGAAGAGGAAAAGCATGCAACAAACAAAAGCCCCAAGCACATCCCTCTAGAACAAGATCTGTACCCTTCTGCTCCTCCAGATTCAGGAAAAGGTTCTTAGGTTCAATCTTTCCACCTTTTTTCTCTTCTTTATAATCAGGTTTGTTATGCTTTACAGAGTGGATTGGGGAAGACATTTAACTCATAAAAATTTCTACTCGCAGAAATAATTTGGAGTCATGAATTTCCAGTTTCAAAAATTAAAACAACTGAAAAGAGAGTTCATGAAAATTTCTCAACTTGGTACTTTTTCTTTTCAAAATAATACTGGCAATAAAAATTCTAAAAGAAAATACTAATTAGAGACCTCTTTTCAGTATCAAATGACAGGAAGCAAGAATAGAAGCCAAGACCTACCGCCAAAGTAACAGGTGTTGTAGCCCAAGTCCAACCTTGAATCAACAAAACTATGAAATAAATAAATGAATACCCTTGACTTATTCATAGCTACACTTCATTATAGCAAACTAAGTTAATTAAGCTTTAACACAAACAGCAATAACTAGGGTTCTTCCGAAGATAAAAAGATTGGAAATCACCATAACATCTCCTCGTAAAATCATTCATGCATCAATGGTGGTCAAAGAAAAAAGACTTATTATCTTACTTTTTTATTTGGGGGAGGGGGGATGCTTGGCTTGTCAAAATTGATACTCAGTTATTACATTCATTCACCAGACCTAATCTTATCGACAAAAGAACTTCTCCTTTAACCATCTTTTTACCTTAGATTAATAGAGAGAGATTAGTGTGAGTAGATTTGTACACGACAAAATCATACATGAAATCCCAGTTAAATGGACTGGTTCCCTAACCCCATATCTATCTGCATAAAATAATAATCAACGGCGCAAGGAAAAAGAAAAAAATATATATTTATTATATGCTCCCTTACAATCCAAAAGAACCAAAATCGCACTAAGTTTACATATAAATTCCTTCTTGTGTATTGCAACCCGAATTGCAATTAAAAGAAAATAGAGAACACCAGGTCTGCAAATCAATTCGTTCATGTCCAGTCTGGGAAAAATAAAGAAAACAATTCCCGTACAATCCAAACCAACTATAAGAACAAAGTTTCCTTCGATCAAAGCCACCATTCACCACAAAATCAAAAGAAAGAAAACCCAATATTTACCCTCAATTCACTTCCTTTTTCTTAACTACAAATACATATTGGTAAGCAGAATGAAATAATTTTCTTTAAAATAAAAAATTATAAAAATAAAAAAAAAAACAAGACAAAAAAAAAAAAAAAAAAAAAAAAA